>JAPWTK010000330.1:455000-532939 GCA_029963805.1 Aromia moschata | reverse complement strand
CAGTAGGTACGTATTATGTAAGTGTAAATACAGGGCTTACTACGTGACACAAAAATACAGCTTCACTAACGTATTATTTTTTCAAATTACCATTTACTTTATTTGTTATTTATTGATACGTTATTGATGGTGTACTTTAAAAATACCACATCGTGTTATGTAATAATATATTATGAGTCTAGGGTTCGGAAATATGTGCTGCAACGCAGGGCTGGACACTATAAAACTCTATGATAATGAAAGTATAAACCGTATTTTTTAAGCGCCTTGTACATTATATACGCATGTATTTATTGCCCCTGCGTACTTACGCCACTGACCGATCCTGTCCATAAGCAGGGACCCGCATCTGTGCGGTAGTACGCCGATCCTTGCGGGAGCGCTGGATAGTTAAATTCAGTTTCACATGCGGTAATACGGGATTTCCGAACCCTAATTATGACGCCACTCACGAGATATCTTGGACTACAGATTCACATAACAAGTATTGAATATTTAATATTTGTGGCATAATTTTTTTGTTAGGTAGATCTACTTCCGTGATATATTATGACAATTACGTCAGTGCATGCGCTGTGCGTGAATCGTTAATATTGCTGTTAACCCTAAATTAAATAACAGTCACCTATATACATATGTCTAAATAGCAGCAGTACTCCCCTTAGAATTTTAAACTGGGACCGCCCATGGGAAGGGAGTCTAACGAGAGGAGGTCGGCGGCGTTATTATGCGTATAAATAGTGGCGGTTGTCAGAAATAAGTGGTTTGTGGCATCGTGGCATACTGTAATGGTGCTATTCCGTGACAGCGCCCGTTTCTTTCCATCCCGCCTTTGACAACCCCTTCTCAATCTAGAAGTGGCTGCCGTCTCGTAGCCAAAGCTCGTCTCACCTTGCGCGCCCAAGTCCTGACGCCACGCCGTTCTTACTGCTAATTAAGGTTAGGGGCATCTCAGTTTGATGCAAGTCACACTTAATCCTTGATATGTGAGAAAATAGGTAGGGACATAACGATTTTTGAAAACTTTTAGGAGACACAACGGAAAACATGAATATCGCGTTTTGAAAATACGACTTGAACCTTTTTTTTATGGAATACCCTGTATATTTTAAGAAATTTTTGTTAGCGTTTATTTTTGAAACCCATTTACACCCCTTTATTTCTCTTAATTTTCATCCAATCGAAAAATTCAAAAAAGGGTTTTATCGACTTTTATAAATTATTAGAATACTTACACAAATTAAAAAAACCCTGCCTAAGGCGTCACCACTTCCAGGTCTAGTAGTCGATGAAGCGTATGAGTTTTTTAGAGCCCCGTACACTGTGTAATTACTAAAATTATTGTTAAAAAAGTTTATTTGATCTATTTTGAATAGTTATCCTCTTCAATCCGCTCACTCCCCACTCTATTAAACTAAAAACCTTTACATTTGCAGACTGTGTTATGTTGTACATGTGTATTAAATTTGAAGTGCATGTCTTGTATCGTTTGAGAATACTAGTAGACAAAGAAAAAGTTTTAGACAAAGAACTTTATTTAGCTGATAATGAATGTATGCTTAACTTTATGGACCCACTGTATAGTTAATATATGTATGTCAATTTCAAATAGACGACATCTATGGAAATAAATTAAAAATAATGCTAAAGGTCGCCGACGTTAAAAACTGACACAAAGTGTGGCAATACAATTTTATTTCATGAAGTACAAATAGTCAAAATAACTACATTGCAGACAGTTACTGTCTATAAAATAATATTACAAATGTGTCAATGATCCATTAAGGCACCTGTCTCACTTTCGATGAGGTGTATCAAGTAAAACATATATGCCGTCCGATGCATTTTTTTTATTTGCTCCGATTACACTCAACATTCATGGAATATAGGGCCTACCATTTTTTGCACCCAGAACAGTAGGTGGTTTAAAATTGTATGTATCACCAGCGATATTCCTGCGGTGTATATATTGGCTAGTTAAAATTATTTTTGTTTATTTATTTTTTCGGAACTTTCTATCTACTCGCTATTCTATCGGAACCTTCTATCCGTTTTGATTTGTAATAAAAACAACTATATTTCAAGACCAATAATTTTTTCCACCTAATATTTTTTAGGTCTCGTCATTTCGACCGGACAAACAAACGGAAGCGGAAGCAGTTCGTTCGGGGCGTCGTGACGGTCGTCCCTGTCTCGTCGAAGTCGGCACGGCACCGGGGGCATATTTCTTATTTCTAGTTCGGAACGCTCACATAAGTTGAAGTCCGATGCCAGAAGCCGTGAGCAACTTTTAACTCAGCAGCGAATATCCCGATAAATCAATGATTAATAATGAAGTTGGCAGACGTGCCGGCTGAATTATTGCCCATCAACCTTCTAACCTCAAAGTGTAAACTTTACTGGTCATCACTTTTAAAAGCGACGCCACGGCGCTGTGGACCCGTATTTAAACTTGATTTACTACCGATAGAGCTGCTATATATATATCATAAAATATGGCCTTGCTCACGTCCCGGTAGCGGGGATGTACTGGAGTCGCATAATTTTTTGTGAGATTCGTAAAGTTGCTTTATAAATGTACAGAAAATAAATAGTTTTCGATGAGAACACAGTTAGTGAGTATTTTGAGGAAAGTTTTTATACAAAATGTTTCCTTAACAAAGACATTTTATAACTATTATTATTTCGCCGACTTTATAGTCAGTCACACAACAATTGGTGAGGTGAGGTGAGGAGAGGAAATTCATCTTGTCCCAAACCATTTTGTACGATGTAACACGTTTGTAATGAAAAACTCTCTCTTGGCCACTTCGAATGATGTTCTTGGCGAATCTGGTTGTTATCACTTTCCCTGCCGATATCACTAAAGTGTATGTCTCCATCTTCCGTCTCCAAAGGCGCTTCAGCTCGTTTACTAGATTTTCATATTTCGCGATGTTCTCTCGTTCAGCCTTCAGAATGTTGTGGGTAAGTGACACTGTGATGTCTACGATGATCCTTCTTCGTTGTTCCTTGTTTATGAGCACTATATCTGGTCGGTTGAAGTCCACCCTTGTCCTGTAGATAATAGCTTTCAGGAAGCTTCAATTCGGGTTACAGACAGCCGTCGTTAATCGGTTTTCTGAATTGTCCTTGTCGATATATTCTGACTGAACATTTTTTGAAAACGGCTTTTTAATGCATATCCATTGTTTCACTTGTAAAAATAGGCTACGACAAATGGGGCTTGTTATGTATAATCCGAGTTCTATGTCATTATTATTTCTTATTCCTTCAATTTAGCAGCGAAAACCTAGCGAAAAGAACTCTACTTCTACTGTGACAGTCTATCATCCTATCTAGAAGTGATACACATCTAATGGGAGGTTAATTTTCCGGAAGTTCATTCGTGGAGTGAGAAAGGAAGCCTTCCTTGGCAACATTTAAAAACAAGTACCGTTCGTTCAGATTTTAATTGTATCTACCGTATTAAATTAAATTTCGCTTCTATTCTTTCGCCGAAATCCCATTATATCTATCTTTTAAAACTGAAAATTTGTTTCATAATATCCAGCGTCTTGTTCTGTTTTTATAATAATTTGCAGTTTCATCCCATAACATAACATGATCCCATATGTATAACATGATTAATAATGAAGTTGGCAGACGTGCCGGCTGAATTATTGCCCATCAACCTTCTAACCTCAAAGTGTAAACTTTACTGGTCATCACTTTTAAAAGCGACGCCACGGCGCTATGGACCCGTATTTAAACTTGATTTACTACCGATAGAGCTGCTATATATATATCATAAAATATGGCCTTGCTCACGTCCCGGTAGCGGGGATGTACTGGAGTCGCATAATTTTTTGTGAGATTCGTAAAGTTGCTTTATAAATGTACAGAAAATAAATAGTTTTCGATGAGAACACAGTTAGTGAGTATTTTGAGGAAAGTTTTTATACAAAATGTTTCCTTAACAAAGACATTTTATAACTATTATTATTTCGCCGACTTTATAGTCAGTCACACAACAATTGGTGAGGTGAGGTGAGGAAAGGAAATTCATCTTGTCCCAAACCATTTTGTACGATGTAACACGTTTGTAATGAAAACTCTCTCTTTGGCCACTTCGAATGATGTTCTTGGCGAATCTGGTTGTTATCACTTTCCCTGCCGATATCACTAAAGTGTATGTCTCCATCTTCCGTCTCCAAAGGCGCTTCAGCTCGTTTACTAGATTTTCATATTTCGCGATGTTCTCTCGTTCAGCCTTCAGAATGTTGTGGGTAAGTGACACTGTGATGTCTACGATGATCCTTCTTCGTTGTTCCTTGTTTATGAGCACTATATCTGGTCGGTTGAAGTCCACCCTTGTCCTGTAGATAATAGCTTTCAGGAAGCTTCAATTCGGGTTACAGACAGCCGTCGTTAATCGGTTTTCTGAATTGTCCTTGTCGATATATTCTGACTGAACATTTTTTGAAAACGGCTTTTTAATGCATATCCATTGTTTCACTTGTAAAAATAGGCTACGACAAATGGGGCTTGTTATGTATAATCCGAGTTCTATGTCATTATTATTTCTTATTCCTTCAATTTAGCAGCGAAAACCTAGCGAAAAGAACTCTACTTCTACTGTGACAGTCTATCATCCTATCTAGAAGTGATACACATCTAATGGGAGGTTAATTTTCCGGAAGTTCATTCGTGGAGTGAGAAAGGAAGCCTTCCTTGGCAACATTTAAAAACAAGTACTGGACCGTTCGTTCGGATTTTAATTGTATCTACCGTATTAAATTAAATTTCGCTTCTATTCTTTCGCCGAAATCCCATTATATCTATCTTTTAAAACTGAAAATTTGTTTCATAATATCCAGCGTCTTGTTCTGTTTTTATAATAATTTGCAGTTTCATCCCATAACATCGGCCGCAAAAGTGAAAAGAAGTTCGTTAGCTATTTCAACAGCTATGTTTTATTCGACTGCCTATTGTCCACCAAAATAAGTGTACTAAACAAAACTGATTTTTATACTCTCCAAAAAATCTTGTCGGACGGCTACTGTGTAAAGTTGACAAACTTGCATATATCCCTTATATACGACTCCGACATAATATCGTCACAGATTTCTTAACTTGGTGCTACGACAGTCGTGTACGGTTACACCGAAGATCGTGCGAGGTTTTTCTACGATCAAAAAAAAACGAAATGAGAATTTAGTTTTCTTCAACAATTTTTTTTGGCATTCACCCACTGTTTTCAATACCATACCATATACACGGGTTATTTGGTGATGCCTTAGTACAGTGGATCAAAAGATTCTGCGTGCAGATAACAATATACATTTATTTTGGTATAATATATTTCTATTTTATGTCCTCTATATACGTACTAAGTTTTAAAGTATTATGTTAGAAATACAGAAGCCGGTAGTTGTTAACCGGTAGATATGTTAAAAATATCTAAAATACGAGTCAAAAAAAGTCGGATCAAATAAGTCGCGATAGGACCGAGATGTCAAAGCGACGATCTGTTTTGTCGGTTGTAGTACTATGTAGTACCATACTTAAGCGAAGAGATGAGGATAACTTTTCAAAAATTGGAAATGCACTAAGAATAGTTGTTCCACAATATATAGGTAAAGTGGTTGAAAACTATATAGCTGTGGGAATCGTAGTTTCTAAACTTCGATCGGGACGAACGTCCAAAAAATGTTTATACCCCATGAAGAACGGTATATTGTGCGTCAAGTTAAAGAAGAACCTAAGATTAGTCTGTAAAACTAGCAGTTATTGTGGACCAATCGACGCAAAAAACATTCAGTGTCGAATCACTAAGGATATTTTAAGAACGGGTAATGGGAGTGTTGTGAAAATGAAGTCATTAATTAATTTCAAACGCAAATAAAAACAAAAAATTCGAGAACATTTTTGGGGAAAATTCATCTGTCAGTGGCAAAGTAAATTTAACATTTCTGGGTTTGATGAACGAATGACAGGTTGGAGAAAGCTGAACCAATAATTTAGTGTTAAGACACGGTGGTAAAAGTGTTATGGTGTGGGGGTGTAGACTGACAGTGCTGCGGCAAATTTAAAATTTATCAATGGCCTAATGAATAACTCTACTACCCTACTGAATGACTCTTTATATATCTTAACAGAAAATTTGCAGAAATCGATTGACATTTTCTTATTGTATATAGTCTTAAGAATGACCCCTACAAATTTTAAGCCGATAAAGTGCATACAAGTATATAATATGTTAATGCCTATAAAACTGTACGCAAAACTTTGCGTTTTTCTCAAAACGGTATTTTTCAAAAGTGACTCTTATATCTCAAAAACCGATAGATAGATTTTTATGAAAGGGGAAGGGTCAATAAGGCCGGTTTTCGGCCCCCTCAAATTTGGCAAAAAAAAACAGAAAATGTTTTTTAACAGTCTATGGTCAATTTAGAGTCGATTCGACCACAAACGGAACCAACCCCATCCCCCTCTTAGGGTCATTTCAAGGTCAAATTATGAAAAAGCCGTGAAATAAACTCGCCTTTACGGAATGAGTCGATTTATTCTGGGAGTTCGATATATATGTAGGTATATATAAATCGAAGACTTCGTGAGACACTTCGGGAATATACAAATAGGTTTTTTGGGTCGCTGATACCGGATCCGAGATCAGTTTGTCTGTATTAAGGTCATTTCAAGGTCATTTGAATGTCAAAGTGACGATGCTGATGGGAGTTAAAAAACAATACTCGATTTTGAAATATGAATCCTCAAAAAAAGAAAAGAAAAAAAATAGACGTAGACAAACACAGACACATATTAATACTGATTGACGTAGATTGATTGAGTCATATGTTGATGAAGACTGCAGAAAATAGACAGTAATATATACAAACGGCCCTTATCAGGGTCAATGATGTGCAAAGTCCGGTTGCACAACCTTCTCGTGGTGCACATTGGATAACTCTAATGCCGACGGTGATGATTTTCTAACGAATTGACTGCATGATTTGTGTCAAAAAGCTCATTCCAACTGATCTCGGATTCAAAATCAACGACCCGAAATATTCATATAACAAGTGATTGGAAATGGTTCCTTGGTATGTTATCACTTTGACCTTCAAATGATCTTGAAATGACCTTACTATAGATGAACTGACCTCGGATTCGGAATCAGCGACCCAAAAAAATCTATATTTCAGGGAGTTGGATATCGTATCTCTGTTTTCTTTTTCATTTTGACCTTGGTATGACCTCGAAATGACCTTAATATAGACAAACTGACCTCGGATCCGAAATCAGCGACCAAAAAAACCTGTATATATATTAAATCAAAGTCCCAGAATAAGTCTACTCATTCCGAAAAGGCGAGTTTATTTCATGGCTTTTTCATACTTGATCCTAGACTGTTAAAAAATATTTTCTTTTTTTTTTGGTAAATTTGAGGGGGCCGAAAGCCGGCCTTATTGACCCTCCCCCTTTGGTACAGTGGCGTAAAAAACCTTTATTTCTTGAGACGATCTCACTTTTTTGAAAAAAATAAAAATTGATTAAACAAGTTACGATCAAAGGGGATAAATTTAGGTACATACATTTCGCGTCTTGCCAATCAATCTTTTAGAGCATAATTCTCATAATTTGCGATCGTCAATCAATTGTATATGTTAGTAACTTGCGTGTTCTCTGATTTCAGACGACTGGTTTTGGCAGGAGAAGGGGCACCGCTGAGCCTTTAACAAAAAACCTGCTTCGGTTTAGACGGATGTAGCTCCATCTATATTTATTGTTTTTAAATTACTTGGGTGTAAAATGAAGGCAATAAAATTACCTTTAATTGAAAAAAAGCGTTTTATAATAATAATAATAATAATAATAATAATAATAATAATAATAATAAAGTAATAAACGTCTTTATTTACGGGCGAAGTTTAGTACAAAAATACTACTCTTCTTTTACCGTTCCCGAGAAAATGCGTTCCAAAGTTCGACCTTATTTTTGAGTCTCTAGGTGGATGTAGCCCCTTAAATGTAGTCGAGCATCTTTGAGAATTATTGGCTCGGCAAATTCGACAACAAAATGTGTCAATTTCAACACTCAAAAAATAAATTACTGAGGGAATGGGACAAAATAAAGCCAAACACATTATGTACGCAGACTTTTTTGACTTGTTTGTTAGCTGTTTCCCACATTTTACAACTGCTGTTTTCTGTATTTCTAACATAATATTTTGAAACTAATTATATGTAGGTAGAGTAGAAATACAATAGAAACTGATTACACCTAAATAAACTTTTCACCAAACTGATTATTTTTTGATTATTTTTTATATGCTATTCTGTTTATGTTATGTGTAAGTGGACTTTTTTGAGCCACTGTATATAGGTGCCAGGTACATATTATTAACATTATGTCGTTGTTGACCCTGGCACCACCAAATCTCATAGAAGAATCGTCCTTTTCCTATTTAACACGTTCAATGCCCACACTATTTAATGGTATTAAAATAAACGTAAATGTGAGACCACGTACAGATAAATATTTTTACAACCTTTAACAACGTACCCCCTTCGCATCTAGTGCTCAACTACAGTGCCGATCTTTCAATAGAACATTTGATATCTAGAGAACAATGCCGACACATGTGCGTCGTGGGCACTGCTAATAAAATGCTCACGCCGACACAGTGTCGTCATGGGCATTGAACGCGTTAACTGACTGCGGATTTAAAGGCCACAAAGACTAATATGTCCCTATCGAAAACGGGACACGATGTATACCCAACGGAGAGTTCCCTTCCATAAATGCGTACAACCCGTAGCGGGGCACTAGTCCTAGCCTAGGCTCATCCTCGCCCTATCTCAAAATTCGCTGTCATCGCGACGGAGAGAGTGGCTTGAGGCGACGGCACGTCACATCCGTTTTCTATCTGTTGGGGGCTCTGTTGTCCTCTTACGCCGGTCACTACAAAGGACCCCGGGACGGGGGTCCTTTTGTACGGGCTGCCGGCTCGAGGACGTCCGCGGGACGGTTCCATTGTCTGCATCACTAACTGCGCCTCCTGTCTTGTCTCCACACATAACACTATTAATTAATTATACTCTCGCCTTTAACAATTCCTGACATAAACACTGCTTGTCACTCTCAATGGAAGGTAAATGGACAGCGGGCCGCCTCGCCCGCAACGGATCCCGATAATTTGGATTAAGTCTTTAGGTAAAACTAGCTGGCTGAACTTACGCCGAAGAATGAAATGCAGTACACACAGAATACCGTTGCCCGCGAATTGCGCATAACGAACGCAGCACGATCTGGAACGACCATCACCGAAATATATTACGCAGGTGTTACCAGCAATATGTACAATCGGCGACAGAAGCATCTCAAGTAAGCAAAGTATAATTTACCAATCTTTCTATTCATTACGCTAGCTTATACGAACACTTTCAAAGATTTATTCACGTAGATGATCTAACGAACTCAATGTGCACAGTATAAAATGCTAATACTAGTTTATTTTACTAACTTACAAAAGGTTTTCTCAGTTAAATAGTACCTAACAATTAAATATTAAGAAGACATTTTAATTATTTTATTTACTTACAGAAGATATATCAACGTGTCATGGGAAATATTAAAGAAGACATACGCACTAAATTCATGTGGCTGACAGTGGACGAAACAAGAAATTTTTGGGTAATAAGATGTTCTGGTACGAATTTTAGGTGTTTCAGATATTTCGCCCCCGATACTGATAGCTAGTAAACGGGTTTTGCAAACAACGGCTAAGAGTAAAGAAATAATAGTAACATGTGCATTGTCCTTTGTTCTTGTAAAAACAACAATGTACTGATGTTAGTGACAACAAACAACTGTTGGTAATATAAACGTGTCGTTCTCTGGCCATGTGAATGTCGTCCTCTATTTTGAATTTGTAGCTTTAACTTCAGCAGATGTGGAACGATCATTTTACTTCTACAACCATACATACAGGCCAATTCGCTCACGTTTAACGAAAATAAATGCAGAAAGACTACTGGTTATGGCAACGTACGCTCAAACAATGCGGACAGTGGGTTTTTCTGAATGACACAACCAATAGGTATGTACCTATTGTACGATCCTAATATTATTGGTTTTCCATACATACATTATTAACACATTTTTACTCTGGGTTTTTTCATTTCTCACATGACTTCTTCCGTCAATAACACGACGGATTTCTAGTCTGGCCCTGCGTTATAGCACACATTCGGAACCCTAGTAATAATAAATATTAACCTTTAACCTGAGATCACGATATGACAATAAAACATGTGTTTTTTTTTAATTTTGTGAACATCTAACCTTCGCCAAGTGAGAATCATCATAGTGTCATATTGGCCCATAGTTACCTAGGTATAATAAATTTGCATCACGGATGTGAGGATTGTAGTAAGTTATCAAAGAGAGAAGCCTGGACCTGGAGCGGTCGGGATATTATCTTCGAATAGGTTCTCAGGATTTGAGACAGGATACTTGAGTCGCGGATGGCTTACTCATTCTTGCGTCTTGGTTGTCTCGTTGCCGAAAGTTCAGTCTTAAAAAAAGACTGGAGTTTTTTTGCCGATCTATTTCCTGAAAATCTAGGGCATTAACAATGAATCTCATAGATATTTCGCGTACTACTATATTCTATTACCCAGATTCACGCTTTTATAGAATTTCCATTCTAAATTGAAAATAGGTACTTATACGAGGTAGGATAAGGATATATAAGTTTACTAACACTTTGTATGGAACTAAATACGCGTTTCTATACTGACATTTATCCGTATAGGCTGTGTCTCTAGTCAACGTTGTTTTGACGAGGCCTGTCAAGTAAGAAGTGGGCGGAATCTACACTTCATTGGTCAATGTCGCTACTCTGGTAGGGGGAAATATGTTATTCCAGACAGTGCACAGTCGACCCAGTTGATGACGTTCGCGGTAAAACAAGGGTTATAACCACGCTATCTTTGACCGACTGTATACAAAAAAACGTTGTTTTTGTGAGTGTTTTGATGCGTTATATTCTGTGCGCGTACAATAACGACGAGTGGGTTTTTAAAAGGTTTAAATTATACAAATTTTTATTGTATTGGTGTCATAATTCAATCATTAAAAAATCGATATTTTTAATCAATACCTCTTTCATAAACATGGCTTTCTGGAGGCCTTTCGAAACGGATGAAAATAACGTAGCTTCAGATATAACCAGCAAAAATGTCGAAACGGTCGAGTACGATGAATTTAAAAATAAAGACTTACATTGTCAAAGTCAGCGTATTATTTTAAACATATATGAATGCCTAAAAGCGACGCTAATTACTTATTATTACCTATCCCTCAAAAGTTATGATTCGAGCACGCCCATGGAATCATAAAGTTGCACCACTTTTTTTGTTCCCCAGGCGTATTTATCATTTTCAATTTAGAATAGATGGACTATACAATACTTTTGAATTCTATAATAATAACTAAAGCCGGCAGACCCGGGCGGCGGGCCGTCTCAAGGGGCCATATCTGAACATAAATAACAGGGTAAGTTTAACACATTTCTTTCTAAATTGCATCAGTTTATTGTTTTCATGAATTTTGTTTTTGCACATACAAGTAGTAAGTAGTATGACGCGTATGGTTATGGCCCGCCGCCCGGATCTGCCGGCTTTAATAATAACGTTTATTTGTTTATCAGAGTGCATGGGTAAATTACAAATAAAAAATTGAACAAATAAACACAAAAATACACAAAAGTTTTGGATAAAACTTGTTGGTATACTGTAAAATACAAAGAAATTAAGAATAAATATTACTCTTAATTTATCTCAAATACTGGTATTTTCAAAATCATCACACACTACAAGACTATACATATACTTCTTATAAAGAATCTAATAAAATAAATATATGGAATATAAAACAATAACATATAATAAATAAAATAAAACAACACAACTAACCTTATTCATAACATATAGATATATAATTTTTATATATCACAGAACACAGTATGTTTTTATACATTTATTCCATCAATTAATGCATATACTCGTATATCACTTCTAGGCATTCCTTTCAATATTTTTTTGACATTTCTTTTGAAAGCATTTATGTTTGAGATATTTGCATTTTTGTAGGTAAGGAGTTATACTTAGGATTTGGAAGCAAGATATAATAATATTATGAGATTTCTGCTCACTCATTTTATTCATATTTTTAGATGGTCGATGATTATTTTTGTTTCTTGTACCATACTGATCTTCCAAAGTTACTCTTGCTTCCGTATGTTGCAATCATGAATAATCGACGAGGATCCAGTAGTGACGACTATATAAATATTCCAAAAGTTCCCTGTTATATATAATTTTTATAATCCTTTTTTGCATTAGTACTATCTTATTTATATAACCACTCGTCACTCCATCCCACCCTAGTGTACCATATCTTATTGCGGTTCAACTGTATCAACTTGAAATAAATTGTTTAAGTATACAATGAACATAATCGGTCCGACTCTAGCACCCTGAGGTACTCCGTAATCCACTGTAGCAAAATTACTTTTAATTTGACCAATTTCTACACACTATCTACGGTCTTTTAAATAACGTCTAATTAAATTTAAGGCTATGGTATCCATAGTTATTTTACACCAACGTAGCTGGTTACGTTTCTTATTATCACTTTCGGAGTATTCGTTTTAAGAGCCTACCTCTGACGGGCAGAGGCAGCTTACGTAGAGTCAACCGCCAAGCTTTAGTGCAATTAGGTCAGACCATCAACTGGACGATGAGCGCGGCGGACTCCTTTATTTGGTTAGATTAAGATTTAAATTTTGTTAGATTAAACGATTGATGAAGTAATTAAGTAAAATGCTATTATGTGTTGTGGGTATGTAATGGAATACAAAAAATGTTTATTCACATGCTTTGTTTCCAGGACAAGCCAGCTCAGCGACGTTGTAGATGTTGGTAATACCTATAAATTTAATTTTATACCATCTATAAATTCAAAGGTATATGAGTTACATTTTATAAACGAACATATTCAATCTGTTTCCTGTCAATACCCTAAAACAGCTAAAATAATTTCGGCTCCGCTAACACTCATTACATTTAAACGCATTTCCCTGTAATTTTCCGAATTATACAAAATATTTGTTAAAATCTACAAGTTACCGCGAAATTATAGATAAAAAATTAAAACATATGTTTATATCGGGTGGGACAAGATCATGCTTGACCCCTTTTTTATTATAAAATGGATATGGTCAAATGGCTTTAATTTTATCTATCAAATTATCAACTCTTTCTATAATAAGTTGATATAAATAATTTCTAGGGTCACCAGTATCAATAAAATAGAATTAAATGGTTAACGCACACTTATATTGAAAATTAGAAAATGATTAAGAAATATTAGTATGTTTAAAAACTCACTTATGTGTATCATTGAACTCATTAAATCTAGAGTATTTCAATTGCCGTTCTATTGGGCGTCGTAAAAACGCCAGTTTATAGTAGTGCCAGTGAAACTGGAAGTTATATAAATGTTATTTGTTTTATGAAAAGTTGACATTTATTATGGTAATGTTCTGAGTTTTCTGGGTTCCCTCAGAACTATAAAGCAAATGCGTTACCGAAATAATCTTAAGTCGCTCCCAGTGCACCATGGCAAATAATAATAATAGCCACTCCTTCCCGCACAGGTCCCTGAGAGGACCTAAGGGGTTACTCTTTGGAGTAATTATAGGGTGAGTATTATTATTATTATTATTATTATTATATAGGCCAGTCAATGAGTACATTAAAATCGCAAACTAACGTGTAGTTCTGAATTTTTAGTATGTTGTTAGGACCCGTACCAGTAGTGTAAATCGAAGTTTGCAGCTTCGAAAAACCTATGCTATCTTCGTGGCACTTAAAAAACCGCTAAATTTTCGGACTTTTTTTGTTGTTTTGATCATATCTCCAAAACTATGCGTTACATGGAAACGGCTAGTCTAAGCTTTTTTAGAGCAGATTAAATTTGCTACAATTTGAGACCTGAACCAGCTCTACACGTCAAATAATACTCAAGATACAGCAGGTTGGAAATTGGCAAATTTTTTTTCAAAAAAGTGAATTTTTAACTTTTCGTCAACTTCCGGCTTAAATATCGGGGGGAAATACTTATCATACGATGAAAGTCGTATGAAGAGAAGTTTTAGAAAATTTAATTAGAAATAATTTTAGCGCAGAACGATGCCTGTAGACCTCCTAGTTATCCCATGATTTAAAAAAAACAAACAGTGGTAAAACTGCATTTTTCACAAATTCGACTTTACTTGTTCTCAGGATGATTTGAGGGTTATTTTAACGAAAAAAACCATACCAATCTAACAAAATATGTATTTAAACGCACTACTACTGAATATTTACGTACAATCTTAATAATATTAATCTACAACTATAGTTGGTAATAAAGTTCACTTATCCGTTTCGAAGGTGGTTGTGAATACTCTATTGTCATCACGGGCAGTGGGTCGTCGATATAGTCGTCGATATCATCCCATTCTTCGTCGATCTGGATAACGGCGACGTTTTGGCACGAGACGCCAGAGCATAATTTGCACATAGAAGAGCATCTGAGTCCTGCTTTCAAACAAGTGCAGCCGCCTCCGGTGCACCCTTTCTTACACTGGCAGGAAAGAATTTTGAGAAGGGTTGGGGTGCCACTTCGCCCATTGTGGGAGTAGGTAGTAGCCCCTATTCAGTTCTAGTCCACCACTGAGTGGCATCTCTATCAACCCCCAACCATTTTTGAACCTGATGGTAAGTTCGGTAGGCATGGAATGCCGCACTATCTTCTGTTGGAGGCAAGCGGACCAGGTCAACCTTAGCAGAGGCGTCCGTTTTCACAAAAATTTTGTACCGCAGGCTATAGATTTTCTACCTTGTAGTCTCCTCTGTACGGAGCTACGAGGCAGTTTGCTCCTGAGTCTGCTATGGTGTTGTAGGTCGCAGTCGGTTGGAGAAATTGTTCTGCGATGGTTATCAGTTCGGGATATTTCTGAAGAATGCTCCAGGGTTTATTTTTTCCGTACCAGAAAAGGGCAGAAGTAGTGTCGCACCCTGTGAACGCGTGTAAAAACAACACAAATCCAAACTCTCCCCGGTTGAATGAAGTTGAGGAGTATTGCAATGGACCAGAGTCACATCTGCCACTTTTCTGAAAAAAACATTTTTGATAGTGGATCCGAAGCCATTAAGAAGGACTAGGAGATCCGCATCCTCTCCAACGATTAACACTGATTCAAAAGAGGTGCTTTTTTGGAGTGCTGTCTTAATGATATCACAGTCAGCATCCTCTACTGCCTGTTTCGTATCAATCCCCTGGCTTTCGAATGCGGAGCGTAGCAGGGCAATCAATCGTCGATTGTTGCTGTCATTGGCAAGTAACTTCTCCTGAGGCATTTTGATGACAGTCGACTCTTCAAATATGACTTCATTGCACTGAAGAGTACCTTACCGCCGCACTCGTTCAGCAGTTTTCGTGTTATTCAACTCACCATCCTCTGGATACCCATCGAAGATAACAGTTATATTTCGTCCAAAATAATTGAACGTGTAATTGATGTACCCGGCGAGAATCGCCCTCACTGAGTCATTGCGATACCAAGTTACCTTGTGTAGTAGGTATCCACCATCTACTACAATAAAGGTATTGGCTCCTAAAGAGATGTTTTGTGGTAGAGCGAGATGTTTTGGGGTAGGCTATTAGCTCCTACCGAGAAAACTGAGTAGAAATTGGATTTTGTTCCTATGAACAATGTTCAATATTCATGAGTAGTTCTGAGTAGTTGTTTAAATACATATTTTGTTAGATTGGTATTGTTTTTTTTTTCGTTAAAACTACCCTCAACCCTCCTGAGAACTAATGAGTGAAGTCGAATTTGTGAAAAATGCAGTTTTCCCATTGTTTGTCTTTTTTTAAGATCATGAGATAACTAAGAGGTCTACAGGCGTCGTTCTACGCTTAAATTAAAGTTAATTAAATTTACTAAAACTCCTCTTAATACGACCTTCATCGTAGGATAAGTATTTCCCCCGATATTTAAGCCGGAAGTTGACGAAAAGTTAAAAATTCACTTTTTTGAACAAAATTGCCAACTTCCAACCTGCTGCTATTTGGACTACTATTTGACGTGCAGAGGTGGTGCAGGTCTCAAATTGTAGCAAATTTAATCTGCTTTAAAAAAAGCTTAGAATGGCCGTTTCCATGTACCGCATAGTTTAGGAGATATCATCAAAAACCTAAAAAAGAACTAAATTTTAGCGGTTTTTTAAGTGCCACGAATGTAGCACAGGTCTTTCGAAGCTGCAAATTTGGATTTACACTACTAGTATTGGTCCTAACAACATACAAAAAATTCAGAATTACACGTTAATTTGCGATTTTAGCGATTTTAGTGTACCTACTCATTGACTGACCTATTATGAATATAAGTTTCTGTAAATTTGAAAAAAGTCAGTTGTGTATATTGTGTAGATATTTTCAATACCTACGCCTAAGATACTTGCATCAGATGCGAGGTTTGTGAATATTTAGATATAAATTGATTTTTCAAAAATCTGCTTTGCTCCGTCCATCTATTCCGTGTAAGTTTAGCGTTAGGTACATGTAATAATAATAATAAAGGCCTTAATTAATGACGAAAAGACCTATTATACAAAAGTAAATACAAAATAGGACGAGATTCAGTTCAGTCTTCCGAGATAAAATTTACCTCAGAAGCTGTCTGCTCTTACACCTAACCCATAATTAAGTCTGCTAAATGCGTAAGCATGCATACATAATAATTCATTATA
Organism: Aromia moschata; assembly: GCA_029963805.1. Taxonomy (NCBI): domain Eukaryota; kingdom Metazoa; phylum Arthropoda; class Insecta; order Coleoptera; family Cerambycidae; genus Aromia; species Aromia moschata. The sequence continues at coordinate 516,088 of JAPWTK010000330.1, read as the reverse complement.
AAATAAACACATTTATATCCCAATTAACATATAAATTTAAATTTAATACAATAATATTGTGACATCATGAAATCATATCAGAAGTGTAATATTTATAACAATTGATTATATTTGACAATTTCAAAATTCTTTTCTTAAATAGGTTTATCCCACACTTTTTCACTTCGGAGCATAAATCATTCATACATTTACTTATGTTGTACGAGAATGAGCGCTTGAAGTATTGAGTAGAGTGTATTGGAGGGGTTAGTGTACTTTTACGTCAAATATTAATATTATGTACATCAGTGCGGAATTTAATTTTGTTGTATAAGTATGGTGGTGTTTTTGTTTTCAATAATTTATGGAAAAAACAAACGGAATGGAAGTATCTACGGGTCTTCATATTTAGCCAATTATTAATTTTGAATGTGTGACTTACGTGATCATATTTTTTTATGCTATATATAAGCCTTAAGCAACGGTTCTGTAGTTTTTGTATACGATTTATATCAATATTATTTAAGCACGGATCCTAAATTACGTCTCAATAATTCATTTGAGAGAGTACTAAAGAGTCGCACAATAATGATTTGGTTTTACGGTCCATGAAAAATCTGCACTGATAAATATTTTTTAATTTACAATATGCTTTTTGCAAATTACAATTAACATGATAAGTGAATCTTAAATCTTTATCAATCCAAAGACCTAATTTTTTTATTTTATCTGAAAACCTTATTGAACAGTTATTTATTTTTATATTTTGTACCAAATTATCTAAAAAAGTGTTCTTGCGTTGTTCTTGCCAAAGACTATTGCAACTGTTTTTGTTTGGTTTAATTTTAGACAATGATTTTCAGAGAATTCTACTAAATTTTGTAAATCATGATTTAGTGCAGCTATAGCTTGTATGCTCTCTTCAGGGTAAAATGATAAGTATGACTGTGTATCGTCCGCGTAATAATGCTGTGAGCATGATACAAAGGCAGATGGAAAGGTAGATGTGTAGATACTAAATAGTAGGGGTCCCAATATGGAGCCTTGTGGTACTCCCTTATTAATATATAAAAAAACTAGATATATTATTTTGGTACGTCACAGCTTGTGACCTATTAGTTAAGTAAGCGGATAGTAGCTCTATTGCAGTACTACTAAATCCGACAAAGTGTAATTTGGATAATAAAATTTCATGATTCAATGTATCGAAAGCTTTTGAGTAGTCTAAAAATATTAATACCATTAGCTTATTTTTATCCACTGCCTCTATTATATCATCCGTAATATTCAATAATGCGGTAGTACAACCATGTCCGGTTCTAAACCCTGACTGTGTTTCTTGAAGGACACCATAATTGTATAAATGTTTACGTATTTGATTTTCCACTATTTTTTCTAATAATTTGGATAAGGTTGGTAATATACTAATTGGTCTAATGTCATTCAGAGTTAGGGGAGATGAAATTTTTGGCAAAGGTATTACATATGCTTTTTTCCAGTTTGTCGGAAAGACAGAATTTAAAAGACAATAATTCACAATATGTGTTATATGTGGCAGCAAACATGGTATGCACAGTTGCAAAGTTAAAATGTTGAGATAGTCAGCACCGGTAGATTTGCTTTTTATGCTACTTATTATTTTCAATATTTCCATTTCGGTTACAGGTTCAAAAGTTAAAAGAGTGTCCACTGTTGAGAGCACATTGTTTTGGTAATATGATTTAGTATTACTGTTTGGGTTAAGCTCAGGAATATAAGTAACAAAGTGTATTTGATTAGTATTTAATAATTCTTTTAAGGTGCACCACATTTCTTTTGAAGATTTATCTTTTAATTTATTAAAACAGAAAGCCTTTTTTTCTCTACGAACGGTAGATGTGATCATGTTACGTAATTGTTTGTAGTTTTGCCAATCTAATTGATTTTTTGTAGTTCTATACCTTCGAAGAGCATTATCTCTGTCTTTCATCATAGCTTGGATAGTGCTTGTTAACCAAGGGGCATATGGTTTTGTAATTCTGTATGTTTTAATTGGGGCATGTATATCTAAAAGTGAAGTTACATTATTGTTTAAAAATTCAATTTTACTGTCTATGTCTTCGAGTTCATAAATTATTCTCCAGGGAATTCATTTTAAATCGGAGTTGAATTGATCATAGTTAAAGTTTTTAAAATCTCTGGTGCGTTTATACTTAACCTTAGAATTTACAATTTTATATTTGGCCTCAAATAATACCAGTTCATGATCACTCACCTCCGGTAGATGTTTAGTGTATACCTTTGATACCAGATCTTCCTTAGACGATAAAACATAATCAATAAGGGTAGCAGTTTTTTCAGTTATCCTCGATGGTAGACTAATAGCTTGGTGTAAGCCGAGACATTCGAGTATATCTTGGATAGCTTCGGTGGATTTGTTGTTGCAGTCCAAAAAGTCTATATTGAAATCTCCTATGCAAAGAATGTCATTAACTAATGGTAAAATGGTTGCCACAGTTGTTTCAAAATTATTAACGAAGTCGGAATAGTTAACAGTTGGTGGCCTATATACAACACCCAACGCTGTTTTCATGTTCTTTAGTTTAATTATGACCCATAACTGTTCAATATATTTATCTACTGCTAATATTTCGTATTTTATGTGTGATTTAATGTAAACCACTACACCTCCCCCTCTACCAAATCTATCAAGTCGTTAAAGATTATATCCCTCAATATTAACCATATCATTGGAGACTGCAGAATTTAACAGTTTACTAATTCAATAATATTAAGTTATGCAAACAAAATGTGTTTTTTACATCAGCAAAGTGTGGGATCAATGGTCTTACATTCCAATGTGCACATTTTAAATTTTTTATTATTTAGTTCATTTTCCTTTACATTATAAATAATTAAATTAATTTATATACATATAAATCTCTCAAAGGAACAGAAATATAGGTTATTTGACAACACGCTGTTACTTTTCAAGAAATATTTCACCCTGTCACAACATTAGTAACAGTTAATAAAACTTTATAACTAAAATTAAATTTAAACTTATAAAAGTTTTTATTAATCAATTTAAGAACGAGAAAGAAAAAACAACTCTAATTATTAAATGTTTATCCTGGAATGGGTATTAAATCCTTAAATAATAATATGGATGGGGAAAAATATATCACTCTCTTAATAAAACGATAAAAATAAAATATAATAAAGAAAGATAAAAGAAGAAGAAAAAAATGTATACAAAGCAAATTGTGAATTCTTCCTGAACAAAGCAAATTCAGGCTTCATTTACATATATGACGTTCCCACAATTAGAGTTCACATGTAAAAAATTTATGGTTTATAACGTGGTTATGATCTATTAAATCACCTTCATGCTGTTTAAATCACCTTCACTTGTGATGAGTGTTTTATTGTTATTTGCAAAGGCAAAAATTTTACCTTTCACAGTCCAGCAATTCTTGACACCAACCGCAGCACGCGTTTTCATAAATCACATCTACAACATGTGTGGAAAATGTGCCAAAGGATTTTTCGATATTCGAAGTGGTTAACAAGTTACGGCCCTGGAATGGAGCAGGTATACGGAGCGCGCGCAACGCTGCTCTGCAAAGCCGAGCGGCCCTGACCATTATATTGATATCCCATTATATTGAATCGCGAAAAGGGAAGACGGAGCAGCTCTGCGTGACTTCCAAGAAGAAGAGGAAGGCCTACTGTATGGTCCAGGCATAGCAGATTGACGGTGAGATGAAATTTTTATTATACTTTGAAACGCGTTTTTCTCGAAACACTATTTTTCAAAACGGTGACCACGATATTTCAGAAACTACTGCACCGATCTTGTTCAAATTTTTACAACATCTTTAAAATGTTATAATTATATGTTTAAAATGTTAATATTGAACTAGGATTATCATGATTGCTTCGATAGTCTTTTTTTTTACGAGCGAGAAACTTAAGAAAAAAATGAGTAAAAAAATAGAATTTAATTTTCAAAAGTGTATAAAAAAAATTAATTTTTGTAATTTAGAATTCATTCTAGTTCAATAGTCTTAAATATGAATATTAAAATGCCGTTTGGTTTTTTGATTTCAGATAAGCAAAACAGCCGCGATCTTGGCCACCGTCAAGCACCTCCTTAACTTGATGTCTTCCTGTCGGCCACTATAACTTTGATTCTATTATATATTTTGTCTTCAAAAAATTTGTAAAGCTCATTTAAATGTTAATAAAGAATATGTAAAAACAATGAGATTTATTATTTCGATGTTTTGCCCGTAAAAAATTATTGAAAAAGCCGTAAAAAACAACCGAGAAAACTAGAGGGCCCCCTTAAGACAATATATAACCTGTTTTAACAAGTGGTTGTGACTCCTGGATATTAACAAAAAAATAAAAAGAGCAAAATACAAGCAGTGGAAAGGAAGTACCTCAGATGAGCTAATGGAGTAACAAAACCAAAAAGAATACAAAATATAGTAATAAGAGAAGAATTAGAAATCGAGTCAGTGTTAGAATTTATTGAAAAAGGGCAGTTAAGTTGGTAGGGGCACTTACAAAGAATGTAAAATACAAGGCCGGTTAAGTAAGTATGGGAGGCAAAAGTACAAAAAAGGAAAAAAGGAGAAGACCAAGATTATCATGGAACAGCGACATTGAGAAAATATTGGAAAAGAAAGGAATACCATGAGTAGATGCGAAGACATTAGCAAGAAACAAGAAAGAGTGGACGAAATTTGTATGTGCATAGCTTTTGTAAAAAATGCAATAGGTTACCCTACACCATTACATGGTAAAAGGGTTTTTGATTATATATACATATATGTATATATGTACTTAGATACAAAATGCCAGGCATTTAAAATCTTTTTACAAATTACAGTAAGTGTAAAAGCAAATGTGGATTTTTTCTTATTCAATAGCCAAAACCTTACTATGCATAAAGAAAGAACCAATGTATGTATGTCGTCCAGATCTGTAGACATTTTCTGAGAAATTTTGTCTAAACCACATGTGAAAGTTCCACGCTCTGCTCTAATCATAGAACTTAGTCAAACCTAGAACATAGAACTTAGGACCTTTTTAATATTAATTTGTAATGCCTTGTTCACAGGAAATCTTTAGGGCATTGTTTTTTTCTGTACAAACCACTCCCACGATGCTAAAAGGCCGTACTAAGGATTTATGCCTGCCATTTGTTAACACAATACAATTCTTTGGCGTAAATACATAATATGTAGAAGACTTACCTACGCCAATATATATATATATATATATATATATATATATATATATATATATATGAAAAGAGAACAAAAAAAACTCTCTAGACTGAAAGAGTACTAATATTCCTAGGATTAAGAATCAGCAAATTGAAATATTGTTAGTAATATTTTTACTGATAGTGTATATATTTTTGTGTCTTAGTGTGTATATATTTTTTTAGTCTTATAACTGGAGGTTGAGCAATAAAGTATCTCACAGTATTTTTGAAAATGGAAAATCTTCATTAATACTCAAACTATGGAAAATATGACAAATACGTCACCAGACGTATTTTTTAGAATAAACAACCTTATACAAACTTACCTTTATTTTTAATGCCAAATAAGATAAAATTATGAAAATTGGGGGTTTTCATTTGAAAAAATTGATTTTTAGCATTTTTATCAATTCATTTTTCAGAATATTACAAAAAATTTATTAAAGTGGATCCTTTTCAACAAGGAATCCGACCCAAATTGAATAATAAAGGGTTTCTTATAGGAACAATTGGTAATTATTTTAGGGCCTGCAGACGTAATTTTTGACATAAAAACTTAAATATCTCAAAAACCGCTTAAACTTGGGTATAGGACATTATACATGAAATATTCTTAGAATTCACCATAGAATACAAAAATGTATTAATATACAAGACATTCCATTTAAAATAACATAGTTGACATCTACTTCCGGTATAACCGGATGTGCGATTAACGTGAAAATATTTTAGGCGTGTGTTCCCCATCGACCTTAGTATGTTACCAAATTTTCAGATTTTTACTAATTATCGTTTTCATATAATCGATGGATGCAGTCCCGGAGGACTATCCTGTATAGATAAAAAGTATTTACGTATGTAGGAGATATAATTACTTATTAATCGACACAACAAAATACTACTGAGTATTCAACAGATGTTCCTTTAAACGAATGTGAACGGACCTAAGGAGATTATTTTTTAAATAATCAGCCCATTATATAAATATAAACTATATACAGGGTGTCCAGAAACTCAGCTGACAAACGGAAACGCTAAATTTTAGAGGGGACTTTATAGTGTTTCTGGACACCACAAAACATCTAAATAGAAGAAGGGCAATCTCCATAGATAAGGAGGGCAACACGCATCGGGGCCACCATATGTACCGGTGGCCAGTTTTTCTATAATGCGCATGCGCAAACGCTAAATCGAAATGCGTAGCCGTGTATTGGCATCGCCAACTTCATTTTACAATTCAATTTTTTCATACAGCAAACTCGTTGTTGCTGCATAAAAAATTGATTTGTAACCATACCCCACTTTATGATTTTATCATTCAAGGTGGAATAATTAAAAACAATTTGCTTAATATTATTTATTTCTACAATTATAAACATTTAAAACAATACATTATCAAAACATATTGACATTGTAAACAAAAAAAGTCAAAGGAGAATAAAAATAAGAAAATTTTCACATCGAGATTAGGTTGTATTTAACTTGGACATACCTGCTGGACGTCGTGAACATACTTCCTACTGATGAAGTAGAACGCTTGTTGTTGCATGGCTCTATACAGTGAAGAAAGCTCTAAAAACACATAATATTTCATTACCATTTTAAAGTTCAAACGCTGAGAAACTTCTTTTTTTTAAAATGTGCACAAGCTCATTTACAAGACTATTTCATATTAACAGTAAACTAGAAAAAACTTTGCTAAACCTAACAATTAATTAAATTACACGTATCGTTTTATTCTTTTCATGCACATCTTATTATGTTCTTGTAATATACTAATCATTTATAGGTTAGATAAGTAATTTAAGTATAGTATTTACTTACCAATAAGTAGAATAATTTATATTATATCCTTAAATGCCAATCAGAAAAGAAATAATAGTTTTATCACAAAATAATGCACAAAAATAACTTGATGCGAATCAAAATTTTCGATTAGTGGACGCTTCCTAAAACAACAACAATCAAGGTTCAAATTAAAATGCCGCGTTTCTATTGGATATGGATCGCCTAGGCAAATAGACCAATGGGATTGCCGCCACCGATACCACGCGGCCATTTCGTTATTTATAATTTTTCTCCACATTTGGGGAATTATAAAAAATATGCCAACTTCAAAGTCAATTATTTAATCTGAAAATTATTATTATTGTAATTATTATTATTCAAAATGTCTAGTTTGACTTACCTTTACTTTATTTAATGCATGTAAGGGGATATATCTAACATAGCGAAATATCGCGTCAGAGTGTTGCTGAAATGATTACGACTTAAGGGGCATCTGGCAACATCGCACTGATAGGGTGTTGCGAGGTTGCGAATGCTAGTTTCACCCCGTGCTGGACACCCTGTGTATCACAAGTAAAAAAACTTCGAAATATTGCAGATTTTTTCTAGGAGGGGAAAGAAGGTCTCTAAATCTCCGATTTAAGCTGCGAATATTTGAACGTTTATTTTGTTGTATATAAAGACAAAACTTTTGATCATTATTATAATGACGATAAACTACCAATCGCATTTTTTTCTAATTGAACCGAACTGTTACGGTTTAGAAGTTATCAATTCAGTCCCATCGAAAAAGAGACACGCGTATAATATAAATGCTATATCGACATTTTCCAATTTCATGGTTGCATGTGACCGCTTCGGTATATATTCTTAATTATTTTCCTCGATACTCAAGCAGGGGAAAAAGACGCTGAAATACCGGCTGAAATACTAGTCTCGCTCCTCTTTTTTTGTCGGTTTAGACGTAGACTGCAGTGCAGTTAGCGTTCGCCCGCGCTTTGCATATAACTGCCCGTAAGACTGATCTCATTCGCCGCCGTTAGATAAGTGTACTTTATGTTAATGATTATGTGGATGCTTTTAAAAGTTAAAGTCGGAGATGGCCTGAATGGTGCAGCCAGTGTGTGGGTAAATTGGATTCCTCCGCCATGTGCGGAGTAATTATTACTAGTGGCCTCTGGTGGCGCATCCCGTTCCGTCTAGGACGTGTTTCTCTCGGGCTAAACGGCATTTTTTATTTTGTTAATCAAAACTAGCTCACTGAAATTACCGAGAACTAGACGGGGGAGAGTGCGCTAGACGCTAGATGTTGTTAGTTGGCCACCTGGGCGTTGCTGGCAGATCGGCGCTGTTAAGTTTTATTTAGTTTTTAACGCTTTCGAGTTGAAAACAGTGTGTCAACGTACCTATTTGCACGGTTCCAAGACAAACTGAGAGTGGCTTGTGTGACCCAATACAAATATCTCGCTAGGAAAACATGTAATAGTATTTCAAACCGAAGTTAAGTATTTCAAACCGAAGTGGAAATACAACAATGTTCAATTGAGATAATAAGGCAGATGACATTGACACACGTTTAGATAGTCAAGTGATGTTGAACAAAACTAGTAGGTATTGGACTACGTAGTAATCTTAAAACAGCAAGAAAAGCATAACAGAGTGACTTGGCTTGGGTAGCAGGATATAAGGATTTTAGGAAAGAAACGATTTTATGACCATAAAAGTAATGAAAACGTAGATGAAGTAGCCAGAGAAGAAGCTTCACACGCCTTAATGCTACCATAACTTTTCTGCGGCGTGGCAAAATCATGCATAAGTATATCCGCACATAAATGGATAAGTAGCAGGAATGAATAAACTTACTGAAATAAAGGCAAGCGAATCTACCTATTACTTCAAATCAGAGAGGTTCAAAGAAAAATAGGTATTAGGTTTACTAACAAAGGGTAGTGCCGGCTAAACATATATTCATTGCCAATTGGTCTGATAGAGACGCAACATGCAAGTTCTACTAGGAGATAAATGAAACCGCAGTTCATATGTTGTCAGTCTGAAGACCGAAGAAAAACCGAAGACTTCTTACTAACTAACAGCCTTTGATTCTAGTAGCTCCTTTGTACAGTTATACTATATATTGATGTTGGTATGTGATAATAACCAAGAACCAAATGGACAAAATACTGTGAAACAATGGAACTGTATATAAACACTTTAAATAGAACACCTTATAGGGTGATACACGGGACATATATATAATGTGACAACCTCTGATTTCTTCATTTATTAATATAAAATTTTGAAATAGAGACGGAACCTTCAATTCCGATCATGCAGGACTTCCCGCGGTCCACTTATATACCGGGTGACCACGAGATTACTACCCAGGCTCTAGCTGAGGCACGAAAAAAGATGTCGATTTCAAATTTTGGGAATGTATATCATTGAATGGGATGCAAAACTTAGTTACAAAAACGACTGATCATCACTTCCTGTTTGACCGGAAATGCCCTAAACTTTGTTATTTTATATGGAATACCCTGTATATTATATTTTTTTTAATTCTACTGAAAAAAAAAGTAAACTCACTGTCCTATCTTTGACAGTTTCCGAGAAAATCGCGTTTAAAGATGTCAAATGTGTCATTTATAAAATTCTTTTGAAAGAAAACATGTGAAGATAGGGACAAACTCATTGATATCTTTAACTTGTTTTGGATGCACTAAAGCCTGATATCATTAAAATTTCGCACTTCCGGCTCAACCGGAAAATACCGGAAGTCATCTTTAGTAGCAATTTACTGCAATAATTTTAATGGAATGCCCTATAACTAATTAGAAATTTGAATTCTACAAACAATTTCGAATCATTCTTATGTATACTTCCCTATACCCAAAGTTCATAGTTTTTGAGATATTAAATGTTTAATGTCAGAATGTCATAGGTATGAACGATGCATAAATAGAAAACGATAGAATCAGTCAATGCATCTATCAGAGGTGCCTAGGAATTTTAATATAGGTAGGCGCTATCACAGGCTTTTGTTTTTAAACGTCAGTTTCTTCATTGTTGCTTAATTTGACAATTAATTCTTACTGTTTACAACGTTTGGTGGTAGTGTTATTACTTCTCTTTTATTTAAAATGCCACTTTTTACTCGCGAACATCAAATCGACATGCTGCTAGTGTATGGAGAAGTGAGAAAATATCGCAGGGAAGCAAAAGCTTTATACGGGCAACGATATCCAGATCGTGCACAACCACATGATAAATATTTCCCTTGGCTTGAACGTCCCTTAAAAACCGAAAGAATTGAAGAAGAACCTAACGAGTTTATTGTTAGTGAACAGGCGGAGATTAATACTCTGGCGTGTATTGAGGTCAGAATCCGACCACTTCAGTTAGACAAATTGCTGCCAATATTGGAATTGGACGGGAAAGCGTCAGAAATATTTTAAAAAAAGCACAAATTTAAGCCATTTAAGTACCAGGTACACCACCATCTTTATGAAGCCGATCACCAACGGAGGCTGGAGTTTTGTAATTGGTTTATGGTGCAGCAACGCCCAAATTTAAGCCGCTTTATCCTTTTCTCTGACGAATCACGCTTCACGAATTTGGGTATGTTCAATAAAAATAATTCGAGATATTAGGCAAGAGAAAATCCTCACTTATTTAGACAAGGAGCTTTCCAGGAGAGTTTTGGTGTTAATGTGTGGATAGGAGTAATTGGAACGCGCATCGTTGGACCAATTTTCTTTGAAAATCTACTAACAGCAGACCAGTATTTACAGTTTTTAAGCAATGAAATAGCTGACTTTCTCGAAAATTTACCAATAAATGAATATTTCCACATTTATTACCAGCAGGACGGAGCCCCAGCCCATAATGCTCGAAGGCAGTGGCGGTGCGTGATATTTCAGTTAGCCATTTTAGTTTTGGGAAACAAAATGTTCCTATAAAATTAAAATTAAAATGGCAAAACTTTTTGAAAAAAAAAATTTGCAACAAATCGAAAAACGTCTCCTTATATTTGTTTCCAGATTATGAAAGAAAATATACTGCAAATATCCCACAGAGCGTTACTGAGAACCCAGGGAGTGCTCCAGTGTTTTCGAAAAATTTTTCGCAAACTTTGCTGACGATTTTTTCACTATAAATCCTTTCTGTAAGAGGTGTATAGTCATCACCTAAAAAATTGAAGTGGGTCCCATGCGTCGTTTTCAAGATATGGCTAACTGAAATATCACGCACCGCCACTGCTCGAAGGGTTAGGGATCATTTGAATCAAACGTTTGAAAATCGTTGGATAGGTACGTACGGACCAGTTAGATGGCCAGCTAGGTCTTGCGATATCACTCCCTTGGATTTTTTCTATTGGGGTCACATTAAAGAAGCAGTGTACAGAACACAGCCTACTGATTTACAAGATCTCGGACCGGATTACAAGAGCGGTGAACAATATTACTCCTGCTCAAATGGAAAATGTGTTAAGAGAAATTGAAAACAGGATTCATTTATGTTATCAAATGAATGGTGGACAATTTGAACATTTAATTTATGGATGATGTTGCATTTTTTAAAATTTATTATTTTTTTATGTTATTTTTAAATAAAATATATCTCAAAAACTATGAACTTTGGGTATAGGGAAGTGTACATAAGAATGATTCGAAATTGTTTGTAGAATCCGAATTTCCAATTAGTTATAGGGCATTCCATTAAAATTATTGCAGTAAATTGCTACTAAAGATGACTTCCGGTATTTTCCTGTTGAGTCGGAAGTGCGAAATTTTTATGATATCAGGCTTTAGTGCTTCTAAAATAAGTTAAAATTATCACATGAGTTTGTCCCTATCTTCACTTGTTTTCTTCCAAAAGAATTTTATAAATGACACATTTGACATCTTTAAACGCGATTTTCTCGGAAACTGTCAAAGATAGGTATAGCACATGATACATGTTTTAGTCTTAGGTTTTTCAGTAGAATTAAAAAACTATTTAATATACAGGGTGTTCCATATAAAATAACAAAGTTTAAGGCATTTCCGGTCAAACAGGAAGTGATGATCAGTTGTTTTTATAACTAAATTTTGCATCCCTTTCAATGATATACATTCCCAAAATTTGAAATCGATATCTTTTTTCATGCCTCAGCTAGAGCCTGGGTATTAATCTCGTGGTCACCCGGTATATGGTACAGAAATATTTCTTAATGAAACTCTCTGCATTTTTGAACAAATTTGGGTTAAAATAATACACAGAAGTTCCAGGGCGGTTTTTTTAGTTTGTATTTGGTGTATAGAATACATATTCAACAAGTGTGAAGTTGTTTGCACCCTTTTCTGCCACATTTTAAGAATATTTTCGAATCTACACTTCAACTAAAAAAGAAATACAAAAGAAATATAAATATAAAGAAAAACCCAAAATGCATTCAAGCCGGGAACATACAATAGATATACAATTACCACGGAATACAGTGCAATTGGCCGTGTGTTTGACTAATGTGATCAGTGTAGTCAGTACTTAGCTTAGTAGTGGACGACATTGTTTTGAGTGATTTCCCTGAGACAATTATTGGGCATGTATTTCATGACCGCGTAGTTCCCCCTCTACACACGCTCTCTCATCGGCGCTGAGTCAGTGAAGTGTCGCGTTCTATAGTTTCAAGTAAAATACCTATATTTTCTGAGATTTTCTTCAGTTACTGGGCATGTGTTTGTTTTTCATGACCGAGTAAGTACCTCCCCCTCTACACACGCTCTCTCTCGGCGTTGTACTCGTCCTTTACTCAGTAGATATGATAAGGTGAGTCAGTGAAGTGTCTCGTCCTATAGCTTCAAATAAAGAATCAAACTACTCTAATCCTTGCCGCATAAAAGACCGACATCCTCTGAGATCTTCAGTTTCTAGTTCGTTTAAGTTCACATTTTCTCCCGCTAATACTTCTTGTTCATAGTTTCTTCCTTAATATATACGGCCTTGTCCATAATAGTTTTCTTCTACTTATACCTTCGATTTAAATTATCATAGCAGGTATTATCAAGTTTCAATATTGTTTACAAACTCTCTTATTCTGATTTTATTCCGTCACGAAACCATAACACAGCTCCACAAAAAAATTTTCGTTTGCAGGGGTCTGACTACGTATACTATATGTTTTTTTGGGTCGCTGAGAAAGCCGAATCAGATCCAAATTGCTCCATCACATCCAGTTCTTTTCCTAACCTACAATATCCAGGCGAAAAACCAGTGGAAAAAATGCGTAACATTTGATAAACACCCAAAAAAATCCCATAACTAATCATATATTTCATCAGTTCGATAACCAACTATAAGTCAAAAACCTCCATACCCCTATACCCCCCCAAAAACCTCAAAACCTTCCAACGCATTTTTCCCAAAACCCCGTTTCTAAACTGGAATACGCGATTAAGCATTGGACACTATTAAGCGATTTTAATGATTTCTCCTTTCAAAATTTTTACAAATTTGCCCTTGAGAAATACCAACCTAGGATTTTAAATCTGCAACAAAATCCCATAACCATGTGATTGAAAAACATTATAAACCAGTAAAAAAACAGACATTTCAAGTAACAAGCGTAAATCAATAGGTTTGAAACGGGTGTGCCCTTCAACTTCACTACCACTCAACCTCTAAATTCGGTTATTTAGGTATGAGGTTTTAAGAGAGGTTAAAGGGTACACCCGTTTCGAACATATTGATTTACACTGCTTGAATGCGTATAAGTCTCTTTTTTTTCGAGTTTATAAGGTTTTTCAATCACAGGGTTATGGGATTTTTGAGGTTATGAGGTTTTAGGATCACGCGGTTTTGAGGTTAAGTGGTACTGGGTTTGAAGGGGAAATCCATTTCAAACATATAGATTTACACTGCTTAAGCGCGTATAAGTCTCTTTTCTACTGAGTTATGGGGTTTTAGAATCATAAGGTTATTGGGTTTTTGAGGTTATGGGGCCTAAGGTTACGGAGTTTTGAGATTATAAGGTTATGAAATTGATGAAATATATGATTAGTTATGGGATTTCGTTTGGGTGTTTATCAAATTATATAATTTTTAGCTTGAATTTCATGGTTTTAGGCCTGTCTTTTGAGGTTAGGAAAAGAACCGGATCTGATGGAGCAATTTGGACTCCGTATTCGGTTTCAGCGACCCAAAAAACATATAGTCAGACTCCTGCAAACGAAATTTTTTTGTGGAGCTGTGTAATTAATATGTTCGAACTGATCTACCCAAGTACTGACCTGTCCAAAGGTCCTCGGAATATAATTACCTTACTCCCTTTTAAAGTTGTGGACTGAGTACGTAGGCAAGTGACTCGGCCGAGCACTCGGCAGTTCTAATGCGACATTTGATATCTAAAATACTCTATTTTACCTACTGTTTTCTTACAAAAAATAAATCTATCTTATATATTTTTTAAAAGTATCTTGTACTGTGGTGATACCTTAAAATCGCCATCTAGTGTATATTAATGGGACCAAACATATTTTGGCTGTCTGATAAAGTCGGCACCTACCAAATGTCCTTCCCAGAAAAAGTATCTTATATTTAGACAACTAGGGAGGGAGTTCAGTTATTTGAAAGCGACAAAGTTACTTCACAACATTTAAGATGCTCATAAAATATACTTATGCTCATACTTCACAACATTTAAGGCGACGAAGTCCTTCGATTTGCCTTGTCAATTAGACCGACATGCGACAAGGCGAATTTATGCGTAAACGAACAACTATGAATTAATACTATTTGGACGGTGGGAGAGTGATTTCGTTAAAATAGTTCTTTAAAATGTTTATCGAGACAGCCGAAAAAGTTCAAATTGTTAAGTGGTATTATCTCAACGGTAGTCAAGGCAAGACAAATTCAGGTCTCATTCAATGAGCCACCAGCATGATCGACAATTCGTAATATTCAAATTCAATCATACAATGTTCGGACAACTCATTAAATTTTTGAGGAGGACAATCTCAGACGAATGGAATTTTGTGAGCGATTAATGCAAAAGGCTGATGAAATGAGTGGTGAGGACGAACATTTTCTTAGTAATATTGTTTTTACCATGAATTAACTTTTCCATTGATGTGTCAACATAATCCAAACCATACACGATATTGGTCGCGAGAAAATTTACTTTAAAGTTTTACGAACTTCGTACTCAGCAATATTTCTTAATGTTTCTACGGGTAGACTGGGTGAACATACGGACCATTTTTTATCGATGGAATCTTAATTGCCGCAAAATATTTGGATCTGTTTCAGCAACAAATTTTTCTTAGTATTCAGGAATTAGTAGGTGCCAGGTTAAAAGAAATTTGGTTTCAACACGACGGTTGCTCTGCGCATAATATTGTTGCAGCCTTTGGAGGAAATACTTTCTAATCGGTTTATTTCTGGACATGGTGTGATATCTTCTGGCCGGACTAGTCGCCAGATTTTACACTCTGTTACTTCTGTTTGTGGGGCTTAAAACTAAAGATTTATGGTTTTAAAGGAACTAGGCCAAACATGATTAGGTCAAGGGATTTTCACGAATTTGTCCACTAACAAGAATATTATTTAAGATGCGTCAAGTAAGTAAGATCGGGCGAACTGGGAGACCATAACCTGGTGATCTTGGCTGCTCCGCCACGTCCTATCCATCACCAAATTTGTTCATTAGATTTTGTCGAACTAGTTTTGTAAAATGAAGTGGAGCGGCTTCGTTGCCATAGTATCAACTCTTAAAACTATTTTAACTTATTTCTGTCGAATATTTTATCATTGTAGTTTTTCTATTTGATTTTTACTCTTTTGTCGCTTTTGAGGTTTTTTAATATGTCTAATCCTGCATATCACATTAATATAATTATAATTGATAGGTATCCACTTCTGGCGTACCTGATGATTTGAACTTCCCTTAACATAATAGTTTTATGAGTTTTTATGGTACAGAGAAAAAGCCCAAAAATGATCTCAAAGTCTATAGAGGTACAGAGGTACATAAGTTAAAAAAAGAACTGGTTTTATTTTTACATTCCTATATGTTCCTTGAACATTGCTGCATGCTTACCGAACTGTATTCAAAAACATTCCATTTTTCGAAGTTGTAATGTATGTATGTATGAGTATAACTATGTAAGTTGAGCTGAGAGTCATATTTATATTTTGATAATAAAAAAAATGGTTTTAGATAATTACGAATTTCCTAAAATACCGCGTTGCGTCTGGTATCATTATTAATATATAGAGTATGTACTTTTATTTATATATAAATCCATAAAATCCTCATTTTTCAATACAATAAAATTGTCACATTTTTTTTGTATCCCCTAAATTCAATATGAACATTTTGCGATTTTTTTTATTTCAAATCTGAATCCATAGTGTTAATCAGAATTCCTCAAAACTCGCAAATGCGAAATTTGAACAAAAAAATATTCAAGGTGTTTCTTCCTATACGATATTATATTCGAGCGATAAAAAATATCGAATTTGAAAGCCGCTAGACGAGTCAGTGTACCATGAAATTATGTCAAGACTGTTGAATGCCATTTTGGAATTAATTAAACTTAATTTGCGTTTCAATAATCTCCTTGTGTGCTCAAGGAATGGTCAAAAATTGTTTCCATATCACCTCGTTTTACTATTGGTAGAAGTGTTGTTTTAGTTTCATTTTATTTTTTTAACAAATCATATATTAGCCCGTTTTGGGTGTGAATCAGTCAATTTGGAACTATTACTGCGAAAATTCCAAAATCACATTTATTTTCAATATGCGGTTTGAAAGTCCGCAGGTATTTTCAAAAATCATGCCTGCTATGGAAATTTGCAAACGATAATTATTGCATTAAACTTGGCAGTTCTGGTATTAATCATTAGATATTGGGCGTTTCTCTAGAAATCATTATAGTAATGAATCTTAGTTCTCAGGAAATAGTACATATTGCCAAAAAAAATGTTTTCTCGTAACTGTAGAAATTTTCCTTCTCGAAAAAAAACACTGTAGATTGAGAATCCCATGTGGAGGTTTTGAAGTGTCCTGGTTACACTATGGATTCAACTTTTAATTAAAATAATCGCCAAATGGTCATATTGAAATTCGGTGGTATAAGGAAATCGTAGCAGGTCATGGGGCTGCATCTTGAAAGCGACGGTAAGGTCACAAGAAGGTTTTCGACACATTTTAAAATAAAAAATATTAAATTGATAATTTGGAAAAAATTAAGTTTATATGAATTTGTTCATATATAAAAGTAGACACCCTGTATGTATATTGTTGTATAATAAATGAGCCCCTGCATCTCCCCTAAATTAAACTTGTCGGTATTAATTGCATAGAAATCAAGTTTCACACAAACTGTCCTAGATGGCGCCTTCTGTTCGGAAGCCGGCTGCGACGAGCACATGCTATCTAGAAGCCCACAGTGCACCAGCGTCGTGAGGTCGAGTTGTTGCAGTGAATTCCCCGCCAGCGTGGTCGGTTTCTTGCGAGCGAGATCAGCAGGAGAACAGCATCACCGAGGAGAACTCGAACTGTGCTCTTTTTACACGTTTTCGCATTCAATCGCAACCTTTGTACGTTGGTCTTGAATAAATTATTTGGGTGTATGAATGTTAAATAATTTTTTTCTGCCGGTGCGTGTTGGGGGAGGTTTACCGATTCGAATTTATGCGTCGTTGTCGTATTTACATGAACGGATTAGAGCCTATATAAAGTCAGGCGGCAGGGTAAAAACTGATACATACGAATGCTTTACAAATTACTATTTTGTTCCTCTCACCAGTACGAATTTGGAGGAGGGTAGACAAATGTTGACGATATTGTTTATATAGTTTTTTTGATACATGTAACAGTAATAAAAATAGAAATATTTTTGATAGATAAACCTACACTGGCACCTACACCATTTCTTAGTAGATTTTATGATTTATTATGCTATGTATTTTTTTTACCTGAACAATTAGTATATTTCAGCATATTCTCATTTCACTTGAGACGAATTTGATTTGAAAAGGCAATGGTCATATATGAACAACCATAACTAGTGTTATGGATTTTTGTTCATTGTTTACAAGATTTTTGTTCATGATATTTGTCTTTTTTTATTTTAGGCCCCCTCAACTTGGAATAAATATTAAAAGAACACAGGTCGTCAAACTTTTAGGATATTTAATAAGAATGTTTTCTTTTAGAAAAAAAAATGAAGTACAAACAAAATATTTAAAATGAAGTTTTCGCCCTTTTTTTGTAAATACTTGTATCTGTATATCTCACAATTTTTTTTGTTCCAAAAAATGTTTGGTTCCAAAAATATTGATAATTATATTCAAATACTTTCAGATCTTGGGAAAACCGCTCGCCGTGTTCATCCCTTATACTTCCGAGGTTTTCTGGAAAAACATCCAGATGGGATTGCAAAAAATGAATCTTGAGAGACATGTTCCATATGTTCGTAATTCTGCAATAAATTTGCAACGACATATTTAATATCTAACCTGATACCATACTTGATGCAATATATCAACCAAACTTGATACCTAAAACTCACCGCTTTGGAGATATTCAACTGTTTTTGAAAAAATATTTTGATAATTCTTATTTCTTCTATTAGGTACCTAAAAAATCTCGAGCGACAAGTTTAAAGGAATTCCAGGAAGCCTTTTCAACATGCGTCAAACAGCTATCAAATATTTTATTATCCAAATTTTTTTCTGATTTGAGGGACCCACAAGTATTCCTTCTTTTATATTCTTAAAGATACTGCATAAGTATAG
This sequence comes from Aromia moschata, assembly GCA_029963805.1. Classification (NCBI taxonomy): domain Eukaryota; kingdom Metazoa; phylum Arthropoda; class Insecta; order Coleoptera; family Cerambycidae; genus Aromia; species Aromia moschata. The sequence continues at coordinate 497,280 of JAPWTK010000330.1, read as the reverse complement.
AAACGCCGGCTTTATCTTATCCAAAGCTTTGACAAAATTTTTCATTAAGCCTAACTTAATGTGAATCGTGGTAATGTAATTTTTTTGGGTCAACCAAACATGTATTTTTAATGTTCATTTTACCTGTAACATATTCATTTCATACAGACCAAAATTATAAATGTTTTCCCTTCTTTTTATAGTGATCCTTTTTTTGCCCTTGAGTCCCATAAGCCCAAGAAGTAACAATACTTGTACAGTGTAGCCGCCTTGGGCTTCTGGGTTGTATGGTGATTTAATTTCGAAAAGTCCGTTAACATCATGACAGTAACAAAATTAATGTCCTTTTGTACAAAAATCAGCATAGGGATTACTCCTGGAGCGATAAATACTAACTCTTGGGTAGTGATCAAGCAATTTCTACTGTTGCAATCTTGAGGCAAGTAATTCAGCTTTAGACTGAGTTCAGACTGAGTTATCAAATGTGGTCCGCATCGCCGACAAAGTTATCCGAGCTAGACTGCTCACCGTCACTACTTGGGTGCGGTGGAATACTGCTCGATGGATCATTTCTGTCGGGTGGTTTGGGAACTGGCAAATCCTCTAAATGAGGCACCGGCTTAGACTCTGATGGAACATCTGCATTATATTTTTTATATTTATTTTTCGAGTGAAAACCAAAACATTTAGTGAAACCAAAGTAACAGTTGATTGGGTGGTTAGTTGGCTCTCTCCAAACCATCAGTTTAATAAAGTTCAAATATCCATTTTTTCTTAAATGCCAGTAGTTGAAGAGCAGTCTGCGGTTTGTGCAAACCACATGAGGAGTCCAGTATTTACGTCGAGATGACACCGGAAATACAAAATAATGCGCGTTTAGCTTATAAATAAATTTAGTTTATAAATAAATAGGCGTTTAGCAGTCAGTTTGTTATAAGATAACTTTTTATTATAACTATTTAATTATAAGATTATAGGATTACGATTTAACTGAACTAGTTCCTCCACAAACATAGCAAAAACGTTTCAGATTAATTTTGCTCTAGATGACATTTTTAAAGAAATCTACCGTATTTGCTTCACTCCGCTGTTTACAGAATCGAACAAAAAAATCGTTACTGCTGCGGGTCAGTGGCGGTTGGTGATATTTCAGTTAGCCATATCTTGAAAACGTCGCATGGTACCCACTTCACTTTTTAGGTGATGACTATACACCTCTTACAGAAAGGATTTATAGTGAAAAAACCGTCAGCAAAGTTTGCGAAAAAAATTTCAAAAGAACTGCAGTTTTCTTGGGATCTCAGTAACGCTCCGTGGGAACCTGCAGTATTTTTTTTTTTCATAATCTAGAAACAAATATAAGGAGAGGTCTTTCGATTTGTTACAAAATATTTTTTTTCAAAAAAGTTATGGATATTTTAATTTTAATTTTATAGGAACATTTTGTTTCCCAAAATTAAAACGCTGGAGAGAAACTTACAAAAAGGAACCCAGAATAAAACTCAATTCCCACCGTCTTATGCCCGAAACGGTAAAAAAGGCATTTTTTGGATTAAATGAGTTTTAGACTAAAATGCAAATTTTTAATTTTTTTTATTATGCTTAAGGCTTATGACATACCTATAAAGAGCATAATTTGTGTTCCACAGTGGTCATTTTTTGTTTTTCTAGTTTTATCGGTCTGATGTAATCAAAACCATATTAAACAGAATAATACGGTTTAATTAAGAAAAGCAATGTTCTTTTCTCATTGGTTTTGTGTGAAAGTATTCTGTATGTTTTCACAATGATTGGCTTTGCATAATTTTCTCTTATAATTTATAATTTTCTATATTATCTAATTTCTATATTATCTAATCAAGCTATAACTAAATTACGTTAATATTATTTCGCCAAACTAGTAATATAGTAGTTTGAAATAATTCCTTAGCAGCAAATGATATTTAATTGTTGAAATGCCATTTCATTTTCTAATTTTTGACTACGACTTTAATAAACTGTTATTGTTGAATCTGATGATTCATCTTGACAGCATTAAGTATATACGCAAACAATAAGTTACAATTTACCAAAGCACCTTATGGTTTCCAAAACACCTCTCCGTAATTTTAGCTCACACAAAAACAAAATACTATATTCAACGCGCGTATTTCACCAACTCAGTTTGCATCATGAGGATCAATACATATACAGGGTGTTCCACCTAGAGTGGTTTCTTCTTTAACTCTGTTATTGTATATTTAAGAATATTTTGTTCAAATAAGAATTGCCCAAAATGATGAGGCGCATATTTGTAAAATATTTCAAATCATACAGGGTGCTTCATTTCATGTATCCATTATACAACTCTTTTTATTTTAAATGAACACCCTATATACCTATTTGTACATTTTTGTATACCCCACTAAATTTTAGGTCGACTTTTACGTCGACTTCAACTTTAAGGTAGCCGTACTTGAACATCTAAAACCCACCGTTTTGGATATATTCAACTGTTTTTGAAAAATATCACGATGGCAAAAAAGCCAGATCACGTGCGTGATAATTCAATTCGTCACGAATTACTCTAACTTCTTCAGTGTTGCAAAATGTTGAACATTATTTAATGACTCAAATACTGGAACCTGACAACACTTCAGCAGTAATAACTTATTTTTTTTATAACGGAACGACCCACATTAACTTATACCGTTGTATGGTACCATGTATGGCCCATTTAGCTATCGTATGGTTAATAAAGTCGACCTAATATTAGAGTGGGATATCCAAAAATGTACAAATATACTTTAAATGGAACACCCTTTCCATTTAAAACAACGACTTTGTTTAGCAGTTACAGGCAGTGGAGCACCCTTTATGAATAGAAATATTTTACAAATATGCACCACATCATTTTGGGCAAGTTTTATTTGAAATATTTTTTTCTAAAATTTACAATAACAAAGTTATGGAAGAAACCGCTCTAGGTGGAACACCCTGTATGAATAAAAAGAGTTAATAAGATCAATAATAGACTAAATATAATACATATAATACTTAAATAATATAATAGAATATATCATATTCATAAATATAGAGTAATCAAGGTTCCTGATAAGATGACAAAGCTAATGAAACTCTTTTTTTAAAAACAAAATTTATTTAGTTTCCTTTCTAAAATTCCTAAAATACCTATACTTAGATTATATTGCAGAGTGTGTGCGAATCCATTATCTAGTAAATATCTTAAACCGGTTCCCAATTACTTATTGGCAAAGCATATCATGTATCCCCTTAATTGAGGCTCAAAATTTAATCACCTCTATTCTTGTTACGTTGGTACATGAAACTTCAAGTTGATATCTTGAAGCGTTCTCGGATGCGGTAAAAAGGTTAACAGACACATGGGCAAAGAAACAGACATATTTATTAACTTAAATTTGAAATCTTGGCGTTTAACACATTTTAAGCTCACGTCTAGACATATATTTTTTTTAATTCCCTTATTATTCAAGTACACTTTGATATAAAAAAAACGTTAAGAATTATTAGGCCAAATTAGATCATATATCGCATGTACATTTCAGACAACTTTTTTTGTGTGGCGGTGTAATTATACTTGCTTTTAAAAACTGCAATTAGATCTAAAACAAGATATACGTATATGTATATTTCTTGTGATACAATATAAAATATAATTTTGTAAGACCATGATATGTGAAACTAAGATCTCCTAACGTATCAAGTGAGTAACTTAAAGTAACAACAAATAATTTTATAGTCCTTATTTGTGATGTCATAAACTAGTATCGTGGATGGTACATATGATAATTATACAGGGTGAATTTTTCATGCGTATTTATTCTATGGAATCGTGTTTCATAAAAAAATGCCAAAATGGAATATGTGAGGTTGTTCGCATCCGTTTTTTTCATCTTATTAAAATATTGCGGAATCTACAGGGTGTTCATATTTTTCTGAATCATCAAAACTCTTTTGGGTAGTCTCCCATTTCATTTTTGGCACAGCGTAAGAACAAATGGTACGTCAAACTATGCAATTACATAAATTAGAAAATGCTGTTTCAAGTGTTTATGATTATGTTACATTTTGCCAGTTTCAAATAGGGATACCTTGTTTAGTTCAAATGGAAAACCCTGTATTTTTTTTTAGTCCTAAGTTCTCTAAAATTCTCTCCAAGTTCTCAAGTGCAAACAACCTGGTATACTTCATTGGCATTTTTTTTATGAAACAATGACTCTATAGACTAAATAAACATTAAAAACTCAGTCGGCATATGTGTGGAATACTGCAAGTAACAATTATAATTGGGTTTTATAACAAAATATACCGTGTTTTAAAATGTTTGGTTCTCATCTGGTTCATATTTTTTGCATTTCTTTAGTAGATGAAATAATAACGTCAGCTGAATCTTCAACGGAATCTTCAACACCGTGAAATATTTTGGGTTGAAATGCTTGCACAATATAATTAATATGAACTCATTTATCAATAATGAAAAATGATCCAGTGCCAAAGATATCGACAATGCCACACTCTGTCGAAAAAGAATATTATAATTAAAATATAAATCAAAATCTGACAAGCATGTCATAATTATTTCAGGCCGAATCAGCATACGGGATTTATACACGGTTTAGCCGATTTACTAAAATATGTTTCACCCGTATGAATATTTAATCGAATATTGCACGAACCCGTGATTGACGTAAAGTCAAATTCGGATTATTAAATATTAAATAACAATTATGATTTTCATTCGGAGCATCAATCAAATACGTATAATTAACTTTGAATGGGACAGCGGCATTAATAGGACTAGAATGGGTCAATTGGAAATTATTACAATTAATAACAGTCGGCTTGTCGTTTGCGATAACTATTTAATTATGTTTTAGCGGGGGCATTTTCATAATTTCCGCATTAATTATTCAGCGAATAGCGATACGGATTACTTTTACGATTTAGGTACGCGATAAAGGAGATTCCAATTCGATCTGCTCTTTCTAGCCAGGGGCGTCAACTATCTCTTACTAAGATACTGGACACGAACGAATGGGAGAGTACATTATTTTTCATGAGCAAACAATTTTGCCATGGCTATTTATTCAAATTTCTTAATATCATTATGTTTTATGGCACTGAAGGCTTCTGAAGTAATTTCACCGGAAAATCCATACTGGCTAAGACGCTGTTCAAGAAGCAGCTGACTGCTCAGGCCGGTACTTTAATTACATTTTGTGTTGAAAATATGTGCTGTATCCATATTTATATTAAGTAATGACTTTTTATCTGTACTTTCTCTGTATTTTTATTATCCTAAATAAGACAGATTCATATGCCACCATTGATTGTCTCAACTATTGTGGAAGAACGTGGTGTCCCTGGATAATTATCACATGATTTCCAGTTTTTCTACCAGTTTATACTGCGTTACTCATTTGTGTAAATATTGGTTTTTAACAGGTTGTCCAAAGACTTACTTGCCAAACGGTATCCCAGATACTAGTCGTGATTTTATGTCGAGTCTAATTTACCTTAATTTCAAAATATTTCTCAACTATTTATATGTAAGCAAACTTTACGTTATTCAGCAATCAAACGGGATTTATGCAAGAAACTCAAAAGGTGTAAATGAATTTTTATCGAAAACCGTACAGCGTAGTTATTTCAAAAAAAGAGGACATTGATATTATAATATATTTCAGTTTCCATATTTGAAATAAAAGAAGTAAGAAATTCGAAAATAAAAACATTATTTCTAATTGTCTGTTGGTCCCCCCAAATGGAACGCATCTGATAGCAATAGAAATCCTATTTACAGTAGGCGATTTGGTAATGGAAGATTACTTATTGTGCCAAGTTTGACGGTTTTTTTGAGATATTAAAAAAAACTTAAGGGCGCCATCTTCAAAGAGTTTTAGTTGCCTTAGGAACCATTTTTGAATTAAGATAATTTAGGTAAAATCAACTAAATCACTTCTAGTACCTTAGAGTGCCTTTTGGTAGGATACTTTTAAAATACCGTGTAGAGTATGGCTGTTTTAGTTATTCTTTTACATGTAGATATTTTTTTTTTTTCATTTATAGATCGCTTTTTTCTGGTTGCCTATTTCTTCAAAGTGAACGTTATCCTTTGTACACTCGACATCCACATATCCATACAGTCCATACTCCATATTTCCGAACTCACGATATTTCCGAACTTTTTTACGATATTTCCGAACTTGTACTTCCACACAACCGAACCTGTCGCTGTCGAATGTAGAATGTCGCTGTCGAATGAGACAGCAAAACCGTTGCGCATGCGCCAGGTTCGGTTATCCCGAGGAGAAGAAAGTTCGGAAATGTGGAATTTTGCGGAACGAAAAAGTTCGGATATGTGGATGTCGAGTGTATTTAATAATGTAGCGTTTATCTTATCAATATCATTATTGTAGTTGCTTTTTCGCTTAGAAACTCCCAAGCAGGTAACCGGTACACCTTGTGGCATGTCCTGTAATTGTTGAACGATCCATTTAAAAAAAGAAAATACACAAGACGTAGTAGCTGGTTGCGATACGGTGGCGTGTGTGACCTTACACGGCACTTGCCGGTTGAGCACAAACAACGGCAATAAATCCATCATATAAGCTCAGCGTTTCCTTATTCAACGCCGAGACGTTCGAAACAAATAACGCGTCAAACGGACTTTTCTAGAAGTCGGCGAAACCGTTAGGTTCCCACAGCTGATCCACGCCGGCTAATGGTCAGTTAATTAGATATTTGCGGGTATCCTGTCTCGTTATAAGCGACCAATTATCTTACCGGAGCGTGGGCTGCTTGATTTATTCGGCTCCGGCGTAAAACTGCACCGATAAATTATGTTGATGTTTGTTAAGCAGCGCGAGAGTGCGCTTGATGTGAAAAATATTGCGGATTGATTTATGCTGAATATATTTAAATAAAGCTGCGAGTTATGTATGGCATTTTTATAGGCGGGCACCCATGCGTGTTAGATATCTGTAGTTTGTTTCTTGAAGGAATTGATTTCGTACCATAACTTATGTACGTGCGACCAGGGCCGTTCCTAGACCAGAAAATGGCATCGATTTTGAAAATGTTGGGTCAAAAGCGCCGCAACTTAAAATTTAAAATGTAAACTATAATTCTATGTTTATCTTTTTTAGAAAATCCTGGAAGGTCAATTCTTGAAGCGACAATTTTTTTTATATACCTCGGAACACAATTCGCGCTTTGAAGTATTAACAATAGCATCCATACAAAATTCCAGCTCAAAATATAAGACAGTATCCAGTAGTCTGTATTTTAAATATAAGGAACTCTCTTAATACTGCTTTATGTGGTACTCGATTTCTAAAATAGTTTTGGAATTTAGTAACTATACAATTAATTTTTATCACAGCCACCGAAATTATAATGCTCCCAAGCTGTTAATATATACATATTATAATACATTTTAAAATATAAAAACTATTTAAATTAACATCTTACTATATAAACAAAAATATCTAACTATATAAACTAAAATATCTAACTATCTAAATTAACTAACAAACTATCTAAATTATAACAATAAAATATAAAAACAAACTTGTAATTTAAAAAACCGCTGCCAATGGAATCACTACTTCCACATCCACTGTTTCCATATTTACTTATAATTATTTATAATTAGACTAAATAGCCAAAATAATCAGGTTATATTCTAAGTGCGATATTTGGTTCATTATGAGTCATAATATGACCTTTATAACTTTTATAGCATTAATGGACCTATATTAATTCAATGACCTCTATAACCTTTGCAACATTCATCACCTGTATGGTCTGTTTTTATTATTATTAAATAGTAGAATAGTAGAGAAAAATGAGAATAGTAGAGGAAATACTAAATGTGATATAATGATAATATGATATTCTCCTACCTCAAAAATCTATAAAACGACACGTCATATTAATATCTATATTAATTCATTTTAGGAAACAAGAAAACAGCCGCCCCATCTCCTTCAACAACAAAAGCACAAATGAGACAAATTAACATGAATTTAATAAATCTTAAAGTTTTAATATTTTCCTTATATGACTATTCTGTTTTAATTTCCTCCTCTCATACTTCAAGGTTTTTTAACTAAATTTGTAATAAATGGTCTCTCAGTATTCGCAGTCTCCCATGATCTTCACGACCCCATTGACTTCAAAGGTCTCATGAAGTCAATGATCCCATTGACCCCAAAAATCCCATAACTCCAATGCTCCCATTATTATGATCCAATAACCCCAATGGTCTCATGTCCCCTATGATGCCAAGACTTCAATGATCTCCAATCCTAATGATCCCTAACCCAATCCCAATGATACCAAATCCTTATGACCCCAAGACCCCAATCATATTACTGATCCCAATGATCTCATGAACTAACGGGATGGGACATACCAAGTTACAGGTCATCTAAACAAAATGGGGATATACAACGGAAATCTCAGTTACAGACTGTGTGGTAATGAGATCGAGACCGTTTTCCATATTTTCTCAGACTGTGAGGCATTAGATCGCAGGAGACAAGAAATCTGAGGGGAAACAAAAGTGCCCCTGGAGACATACAGCGTCTCTCCTATGGACCTATATTGTCTTCTGAAAGACACCAGGGTACAGGAATGGGTGGAGTGATGTTGGAGTTAGGTACAATCAGCCAATAGGCTGCAGTGTCCTCAGTAATTATGGACGGCTCCTAAAGGCAAAAAAAACTCGGACAAAGATATTTTGTTTTAGATTCAATTACAAACGGCGTCTGTACATCTTGGAACATGATGACATGAACTGGAAAGTACATCTTTCTATACCAAAATGCTTACGGAAAAGTGATGCATGGCACGCTCGTAGAAAAAAGTTAAGTAAATACTAAATATTTACTTAACTTTTTCTACGAGCGTGCCATGCATCACTTTTCCGTAAGCATTTTGGTATAGAAAGATGTACTTTCCCACACTAGTGTGGGAAAATATTTCCTGCACTTAAATATTACGCATCTTTCTGCGCACCTATTTTTAAATTACTGTATATACAGTATCTCCTCGGATCGAGTTTAAAAGATGAAAACGTTTGGGTTTTTGATTTCTCAGAAAAAGTGACTCAATGATTTGCCCTGCTTGATTTCAAACCCCCAAAACGCAAATTACTTTTTATATAACTCAAACGGTTCTCGAGATAATACCATTTTTCTTCATAATTTGGACTTAAAAAAATTCTAGTAGGCGGATTTCATTGCAGGATATCACTGCTGACAACTAATAAGTCAGTATAACTTCAAATCGAATCTTCGTCATTTTACTATTATTTATATGCTATAATGTTGACTCTAGAACAAAGAATTTATTTGATTCAATGCAACGGAACTGGGGAAGAGTGTTGTTATTAATAAATTTAACGAAAAATACCCGGAAGTTAGCATTTCTAATGTCGGAGCGAAGAAGTTGGTTATGTGACCAAACAGTTCTTCTTTTGTATAAAAATATAATATTTCATATTCTCTATGCTTCTGTTTCTTCGATTAAAATTCAGTCACCAATTTATTTCTATGGTTGAATGAAGTGATAAAAAAAAAAAACAAGTGTTAGTGCTATAATGTCAGTTGAGTCAGTACGTCTTGGAACACCACGATCCATTCCCGTGAGAAGCTCAATTTCCCCAAACTCCCAAACAAGTTGCTCTTATCAGCATTAACAAAAAATGGTTAATGAAGATGATCGTTTTGGGTTCTTGCCCTCCATTCCTGAGAGAAGGGCAATTATCACTTGAAACTCAAATAAGTAAATCGCATTAACAGAGAATTTTCAAGCAGAATCGGATTTTACCATTTAAACCAAAATTCAAGCACACCTTAGAGGAGGGTGATGAATGGATTCAATGATTAAAACATGAGACTAATTAATTCAAATCATTTTTTTAGCTAACTAATTAATTGAGTTTCTATAGCATATAGTATCCTAGACAACGAAATTATTGGGTTATCCGCCAACTAGAATTACTTAAACTAAACTTAAAATTTTGTGTAAGTCCAAATTATGAAGAAAAATGGTATTATCTCGAGAACCGTTTCAGTTATATAAAAAGTAATTTGCATTTTGCGGGTTTGAAATCAAGCATGGCAAATCATCAAGACTGACTTTTTTCTGAGAAATCAAAAACACAAAATTGTTTCCTCTTTTAAACTCGATCCGGGGACATACTGTATATATGGTGACAGTGGTTGAATAATCCTGACGTAAATCTTGCGGAGCAAATACAAATTATTAGAATAATCATTTTAAACACTACCCATAATAGGTATTATTTGCAGACAAAAGTAAAAGTAGAGGATTCTACGACTTTGACATAACGTGACATTGACGAATTGTCAGAATTTTGTTTGCCTTGTATTTGTGCGAATGTGTGAAAGTTACAGTCTAGAGAGAAATTTACTGTCTAGAGTTTATACTGTTTAGAGTTATGTTTTCTCGTAAAAATAAAAGTACATTTCTCAATGGAAAATTTCCTCAATGAAGAGCTTCCACTAAATAGTAAAAAGAATAGTAAGTAAATACAAAGTAGAATTCAGAAAATCAATTCAGAAAAAATCTTTTGATGTACAAAAAATCAAAATTGGGTAAAATATTCTATACGCACAAATATCTATGAAATGGTAGTAATGGTAGTGCATTTTTAAATGTTTTCCTCAGAAATTCTCATGGAATACCTACCTAAGACGGTGCTGCATTTATTTATTATTTATTTATTTTGCACTTCAACCGAACTGACACGTTTCGTAAGTTTTTTAAATTATGCCCGCGTGGGATTAACTGCTATGCAAATATAGGTGGCTAAATATGTTCGTTGTAAATTACACTACCAATAGGTATCTTTTGTAACTTTTGTCTTATTAAACTGTAAATACATTACGCTGGGTTAAGTGTGGCGGGCATTAAATCGAGCTCTTAAATTATGAATTATTTTATGGTACGGCTGCAAGGGGAATCGACAGGAAATAAAATTTCGACAAGGAGTAAGAAGCGGCGTGGGCTTGTTAAGACGTTTATTATTTTACTCCTAGTACCCATACTACAGAGTCACGCGATTTCTTGAATTAGAATAATTAAATACCGAGTAACTTTATGGGAATGTTCATTTTATGTTTAATTGTTTTCATTACAACAGTGTTGCCATTTAGAAAAAATGACGTTAAGAAACGAAAGAATGCAAAACACATTTTTAACAGAATATCAATTCACCTATCTATATCGCGTAAAAAACATTATATAAAAAAAATAATAAAAAAGCTGTTTAAAACGAATTTTAATATATATATACAGGCGTCAATACCATGTATTAACCTGCTAGTTTTTTTTTTGTAGTAAGATAATTTTGAAATTTGGAACGAGTATACGAGTATATAAATCGCAATTGAGATTGTTTTAATCATTAGATATCTGAATAACATTTCTAGTTTTACAAGAAGTGTAACGAACTCTTTAAAGGAACAACCTATACAGGGTGAACTTTTAGTGTGTAATTGGTCTATAGGTTCGTTGTTTCATCAAAAGTGCCAAAATGAGATATGTGAGGTTGTTTGCATACTTTTCTGTCACTTTTTTTAAAACATTGCCGAATCTATAGGATGTAAATATTTTTCTATTCTTCTGGAGGTCGACTAACGTCCTTATTTTTACCGGAACTTAATTTATCACCCTATGTATCTTTACAATTTTGAAAAAAGCACACCATTTTGAGTCGACATATACCATAACCTATACCCAAATCCAGTCCTTTGGGAGATGTTTGATGTTTTTTTGATTGTTAAATGTTAGGGTCTGGACAAACCGTATGGCGGTTTGTCCAGACTTTTTTAGGTAATAGGCTTCCATTTAATTTTTGGCACGACGTAAGAATATAAGATACTCCATACTCTCTGTAATTAAAATAAATTAGAAAGTGCTATATCAGTGTTCAATTTATTAAGTTACATTCTGCCAATTTCAAATCGAGATAACTTGTTTAGTTCAAATGGAACATTCTGTATTCTTTTCGGCCCAAGTTCTTTCAGTTCTCTTTTTGCTCATATGCACACCATGGGGATTAAAGTAATACACTTCGGAAGTATTTTCGATTTTTTATTTTTGGTTTTTTAACGATTTTGCCATCAGAATTGCCATGAATGGAAACAGCAAAATTTAAAATTTAATTAACCAATTTCACTGCTTTTTTTAATGCAAAAAAAGACTTAAATAATACGTTTAATAAGATCCTTAAATAGAATGAGGATCAAAAAATTACTTCAACGAGCAAAAAAAGACCTTCTTATTAAATTTATAACTTTATTTAATTGTCAAAGTTTTTTGATATCTCTATATTTAGATACAATGTAATTTTGTTTTAAATACCTTAAAACCGGAAATAAACAAATTTTCTTAATAAGGATATGTGTTATGTACTTATAATTAATAACCAATACAAAAATAATGTTGAAGTGATAAAGATGTTTTACTACGAAAGAGGGGCTTCAAAAACAGTATATTTGTTTAACAAATGTTCAAAAAGACATTCTCTTTTAACAAGAAGAAACTTTGATTTAAGATTTTCGTATTTTCGTAAGGAACTATGGGACCCACATAATATTCTAGGGGCTGATTACTAGACTTAATTACGCACTAGTGGGAACAAATAAAATTTTAGAAACTTGGAAGCGTGCGTGAAGGTAGTACTTTAAGAACGGTTGTAGAAAAAATATTTTTTAAGTTTGTTGTTTCCATCCATGGCTATTTTGTAGCAACTTTTTAAGAAATATCCTTAAAAACCAAAGAAAATCGAAAATATCTCTGAAGTTTATAACTCCCATGATCTGCATATGAGCAAAAAAAATATAAATAAAAGCCAGAAAACTTAGGCTGAAAAAATACAGGGTGTTGCATTTGAACTAAACAAGTCATCTCGATTTGATTTTGGCAAAATATAACATAATTAGTTGAACACTCGGTATAGCATTTCACAAAATATTATAATGGAATAGTATGGAGCACTTATGTTCTTACTCTGTGTCAAAAATTAAACGGGAATCTACTACCCAAAAAAGTTCTGACGGTTTCTCCAGACGCAAACGTTTTTTTAAAGAACATCAAATATCTCTGAAACGGCTGGGTTTACTTATAGGTTGTGATACATATTTCCGTTTAAAATAAGGTTGGTCGACGCCCAGAAGAATATGTACACCCTGTAGAAACGGCAATATTTTAGAAAAGTAGCAAAAAGGGGGCAGACAACCTCACATATATCATGTTGCCGTTTTTTATGAAACAACGATTCCATTTACCAAATACTCACTCACTACTTGTATATACTCACATACAAAAAAAATATTGTTGCTAAAAATGTTTGTATAACAGAAACAGAAAGTATGGTTTGACAATTAAAATATAGCTCATCTTTGAGATTTGTCTTCAAATTTAAAAATGTATAGCCGCACAGAATCTAACAATTTAAAATATATAAGGTGTTCTATTTACAAATTTGAAATTCGTTGCACTTCTGGTAAAATCGGGAATAATTCTGGAAGTTTTATTCAGACGCCTAGCCAAGGTAAGTCCCCTTAGGTGGACTTCTCTTCTCTCGGTATATCTTAAGGAATCACTACTTCCAAGTTATGTACAGGGTTTTCGTTTATATTTTCACACCTACTTACAGAGCTTATTATACGAGATGGGAAAACATCTTATATGTATAAGGGTTTTGATAGATTTGATTCATCTTTTAAGCTTATCAAAATTAGCAATCGACTATCTGAAAGTAAAAAAACTGATTCTCCAACTGTAACAATATTTATATTGTATTTGTTGACTATTCTCGTTATCCAGGAAATATTTGTTGATATTCGTGTTGAACTCTTGATGTTTTGCTATTATGTGAATAAAATAATAGCCAAATGATTTTGTATTGTATGCTTCTTCCAAATATCCCATGTCAAATAAGTATATATAAGAAATTTCGAAGAAAGATTTAAACTCATTAGGCCTTTCAGAATAACACAAGAATTTTTGTAGGTAAACGTCAAAACACAATATAATAGTTATTTGTCTGTTTATTTTTCGTGACTATCTAGTCTGATAATTCAGATATAAATATTAAGTTTTTTAAACAATTCGTAAACTTTTAACAGATATGCCAATATTGTTGAAATTAGCGGGAAAAGTTCTTGGAGAAAAGCAAAAAATATGCAGGATGTTGTATTTAACGGTTTTCATAAGAGATTTTCGCATATCGGACATTTTTTTGTAAAGATTGTTTTTACGAAATATGGCCAGTGTAATTTAATATTATCTCACATACGCTTTAATGTTATCATGGTGTTAGGTATTTTTTTCTATACTGCTGTAGTTCAAGCGAGTACGCTGCGCTAATGCCAGACCGGTGCCACTCTTACCTAGAGAACACAAAAAAAATTCACTCGGCCACGTTGTGTTAGTGGCTTGTTGTCGCCTAACAGGGATGAAGTAGCCATACATCGGCACCGGCCGGCTACCTAATAGCAGCAGAATGGAGTCTGCATTCTTTAATTCTAACAATTCGTCGGCTGAGTTATCGCACGCGAATGAAATGCCACGCCGCGAATTAACAGAGATGTTTATAGAGCCTTGCCGTGCACAGTCGTTCCTTCTTTAGTGGTGTTTTGTTGAGCAGATCAGCCCAATGGCGGAATATTAATGGAAGAGAGAACTGAAAATAGAATTATCCTCAGAATACATACATATTATATCCCATAACAGGTGTACTGGGGTCCACTGTGACCCCAACTGTACAAAACTGTATACAAGGATGCTATATTTGACAGCACTGACAAAACTGATTCAGGCAGTGAGCATACTGACTACAATACAGATTCCTAAGCGATGAGGATTAGTCTGTCACTTATCACTCCCGAGTAAGATGACGACATGTCAGACGATAGTCCCTTCTCAAAGACCATTTGTAAGACATATTATAAAGATAAAGTACTAATAAAAATAAGGGCCTCCATAATATAAACAAATTTCAATTTCATCCGAGGAATACCTCACTCAACCCCAACCAAATAGACAAATATGTAATTACTAGGCTTCCAAACGTGTACTGTAACGCAGGGCCGGACTCGTAATCCGTCATGTTATTGGCGGAAGATGAAATATGAGAGATCAAAAAGACAGGAGGAAAAATGTGTTATAAATACATATATACAATAAAAGAGTAATATTGTATGTACATACCTATTGCTTGTGTCATTCAGAAATACCGAATATCCTCGTTGCTTGAGCGTACGTTGCCACGACTAGTAGTTTTTCTCCATTTACTCTCTTTAAACGTGAGCGATTTGGCCTGTGTATATGGTTGTGGAGGGAAAATGATCGTTCCACATCTACTGAAGTTAAAGACACAAATTCAAAATAATTCACATGGACAGAGGACGAAACACCAAGCACATTATTTTTACGAATTTCGCACAGTTGTTTGTTGTCAATAACATCAGTACATTATTATTTTTTACATCTACGGAGGACAATGCACGTATTACTACTAGTTTTATACTTTTAGCCGTTGTTTGCAAAACCCTTTTACTACCTATTAATATCGAAGGCGAAATATCTGAAACACCTAAAATTCATATCAGAACATTTACGACCTTATTATCGCGAAAATCTGTTGTTTCGTCCATTGCCAGTGATAGAAA
The DNA here is from genome assembly GCA_029963805.1 of Aromia moschata. NCBI lineage: Eukaryota > Metazoa > Arthropoda > Insecta > Coleoptera > Cerambycidae > Aromia > Aromia moschata. The sequence goes on along the minus strand of JAPWTK010000330.1, from coordinate 481,567 downwards.
TTTATTGCGTATGTCTTCTTTGATATTTTCCATTACATGTTGATATCTCTTTTGTAAATATGTTTTACGCAATGTATGACTAGTAGGCAATGGAATATATATTTGGCAAAAAAAACGTCTAAAGTAAATATTGTCAACCACGTTCCACGAAATGCTACATCCGCAAAACATTCCAAACCAAAATTCCTCTTTTATAATAGTACCAGTTATATTTTGTTGATGGATATTCGAATCTAAATGTCTTGTACACTCTCGGCGATTATGCAATATTCATATATCGACGATTGCAAGGAATTCATAAAATATGTGATCCATCCATTGTAAAATCCTTGTAATTTTCATTCATCTGTTGAAGTTTAATCACAAATGGTAACGACTGTGCCATTATTGCAAAAATCCACACAAAATCAGGTAATATGTAAAAGCAGTACACGAATTCACGAGTGACTTGAATTTAACTCGTGTGGCGGTCGACCCGTGTACACCTTACGGCAGGACACCCTATTCGGCATTATAAGAATAGCTCGCCGTCTTACGAAGAACATGTATTACGGCGTCCTTCGGGTTTTCGCGAAGACTTCGTTCGGGATAGCATTCTACGCACGAACAGTGGCGTGGGTATACAGAGGCAAGAATTATGCGCTTAAAAAATGCTGTTTATACTTTAATTATCATAGAGTTGTATAGTGCCGGCTCTGCGTGACAGGATACTTTCCCTGACCTTAGTGATTACTATTCAAGATAAAAAGAATAGCAATATTCAACAAAGTGCTCCAACTGTTACAAAGCCGTATGCAAGCTAACGATTACAAATAATCGTAATCATAAACGAAGTTGTCACTTTTTGTGTGCCGAAGATGTATTATTTTTTCTCTGAGAGTGACTGTAAAGATAATGGAATGCTAAAAAAGGCATAATATAATACCCTCCCAGACTTTTCGAAGAACGCAGAGTCATGGATCGCGATGTACCAGAGTACCGCCAGCTGGACAGACTGGTAAAGAGAGCGATTCGTAGAGACTTAAGAGCACACAACAAGCGGATGATTCAAGAAGCCATGAGGGTCCTTCGTTCCAAAACAACCAGAGGAAAATTACTCATCTATAAGATGAGGAACGAGCAGGGCGTAGTTGTGTCAGAGAAAGGCGAAATCGTGACCATCATCGAGAACTTCTATCAAAGATTGTACAGCCAGTCAGTACCAGAACCTGACCATCTTCAGGAACATAGAGATAAAGAAATTCAAAACATCGGTTCCGAAGAGATTCCCGAAATTGATAAGTCAGAGCTGAGAGCAGCATTAAAACAGATGCGAAATCGTAAGGCTCCCGGAGAAGACTAAGTGACGAGTGAAATGCTGAAGACAGGAGGAGACTCTGGACAAGGCACTCCTCATTCTCCTCAACAAGTGTCTGGATGAAAGAAGGATTCCAGATGCATGGAGGAACGCTGAGGTCACTATCCTCTTCAAGAAGGGCACCTCTACGAACATCGAGAATTACCGGCCGATTATGCTCCTTTCTGTGTTATACAAGCTCCTTACAAAAATAATCACCAACCGTCTCACCAACAAGCTCGACTTTTACCAGCCTGTAGAGCAAGCTGGATTCAGGAATGGGTATAGTACGATATACCACATCTAGACAGTTCGCATGCTGATTGAGAAATACACTGAGTACAACGTCCCACTCCACCTGGCGTTCGTCGATTACCAGAAGGCTTTCGACTCTGTGGAGATATGGGCAGTTCTACATGCAATGGACGCTGCGATGATTGACTCGAGATACTGGAATCTCATCAGAGATATATATGAACATGCCACCCTCCACGTGAAAGTCGGAGAAGACTTAGTCACCGAGAGGACCCCTATCAAGAGAGGAGTCAGACAAGGTGACACTATCTCACGAAAACTGTTCACCCTTGCACTGCAGGACGTATTTAAAAACCTGAGCTGGGAGAGAAAGGGCGTCAATATCGATGGAAAGTTCCTGAGTCACCTACGCTTCGCTGACGACATCATCCTGATGAGCGGAGATGCCGATGAGCTTGGACTCATGCTGAGATAGCTGAAGGAAGCTTTGGAATCCGTGGGCCTGAGGATGAACCTCCAAAAGACCAAGATTATGATCCGAGATAACATCCAGGTCATACTCGACAACCACATACTTGAAGCTGTTGAAGAGTACGTGTACCTCGGTCACAATATCAAGATTAACAAGGAAAATCAGACCGCAGAAATCACCAGGCGAATTGGCCTGACGTGGGCGGCTTTTGGAAAACTCAGTTACATCCTCAAAAAAACGGATATACCCATCAACCTGAAGCGGAAAGTATTCGATGCCTGCATCTTACCTTTTATGACCTACGGCTTCGAGACTATAACCCTAACACAGAATAGGGCGAACCAATTCAGGGTATGTCAACGGGCAATGGAAGGTGCGTTGCCCCCAGCAACGCACCTTCCATCATAAAATATGTGGTCCCCATCAGCTTGAGGGACCGAGTCAGAAACGAGACCATCAGAGAGAGAACAAGAGTCGTTGATGTCAGAGCTTATCGCCGCCAATAAATGGCGCTGGGCAGGGATGACATCAAGTGGACGAAGACTGTAATGCAGTGGCGGCCCAGAGAAACTAAGAGCAGCGTCGGGCGCCCCCAAACAAGATGGAGGGATGATATCCAAAGGAAAGCCGGCAAGAATTGGATTTTGAGTGCTTAGGATATACAGCGGTGGAAAAACATGGAAGAGGCCTATATCCAGGAGTGGATGAGAACAGGCTAAAGACGAATATACTTACAAACAGTCGCCTTTATGCTCAATAACAGCATTACCGCTCCTTGCATGGTCTCTACCAATTTTTTATAATACTTTGACGTAAAATTAGTCCATATACTTGTACTTTTAGTATTTATTAAATAGAGGAGCGGCGCGCACCATTTTATTCACTTCATGCCATAATGTTTCTACACAGTGTCTTTTTTTTGTTTTGAAAACATTTTTTAAATGAAATATGTTTACTAATATAAAATATTAGTGTGTAGATGAACAATATTAATTTTTTTCTTATGGCGCGCAACTTTTGTATGCTTATTGGTTATTGGTATAGACTTAAAAATGAGCTGTTTTCAGTTTTTTATTTATTCCAATTCAAGTACGTCAGGGCTCGTATATACCTATAAGAAACCCAAGTAACCCTATTTTGGCATATTAGACACCTAAGTAATATTTCATGATTTACCGGAAGTGCAACAAATTTAAAATTTTCAGTTAGAATGTCCCATACCGGATATCTACGAAGATAAGATACACTCAATCACTTTAGAATGGAAATAGAACATGTTGTTTGAAAATAGGAATTTTGAGAAGAAGGAAGAGAAGTTTTGAGGAAAAGAGGAAAAGAGGAAGGAAAAGATTTAAAAAAATTGTATGTAGATAGCTGGAGTATTTTCAATAAAAAATAAAGATAAATGACACTGAAATTAAAAACTGCTCCCAATTTTACAGTTTTTATAAAAATAGATTATTTACATTTTTGTGAATGAAATTAAAATGCTTAATGTTTTTCCATACCATAGGGTGTTTACTTATTGCAACGATTTTTTATACCCCCAAAATTCAATATAAGCATTTAGCGATTGTTTTATTTAAAATCTGAATTAATAGTGGTAATCGCCCATTCCTAAACTCCTCCATATGCGAAATTTGAACATAAAATATACAAGGTGTTTCCTTCTACATGATCTCAAAGTTGAGCAAAATGTCGAGTCTGAGAGCCACTAGGCGAGTCGAGTGTGACATATAATTATGTCAGGATAGCTGAATGATATCTAGAATCAATTAAACAGTTTTTTTTCTTGTAGGTGCATACTATCATTAATAAAGACCTACACAGAGTAGACCAAAAATATATTAAGTCAAAATTAAGTTTAAGTTATTCCAGATAACATTCAAATATCTTGACATAATTCCATGGCACACACTGCATTTAAGAAAATTGAGTTTGTTTGGTCTGAAGTTGCGCTAAATGGTAGATCTATTTTAAACAACCTGTACATAATCGAGAAGTAATAAAAATATTACTGCAAAGCTTTAGGGTTTTACTAATTGTATTGTCAATACATATACTTAGTTTTCTAAAATTATCCCCACAGATAGTTTCAGACGTTGTGGTGATAGTGAACAAAATTTCGAAAAACCATAAATAACTCAAAAAACGGTAAAAAATAGGTATAGTATATTCATGAAAATTTACATGAAATAACGTGTAGAACAGAAATATATGATAAAAAAGGCACCATTCCATTCAAAATAAAGAAGTTGATGCCGACTTTCAGTATAATCAGAAGTGAAGCCATTTTGAAAAAATTTTCATCAAGTCCGATATTGCATATTAATACATAATATCTTAGGTCTTAATTTTTAAAAATCAGTCATTTCTACAAGCCCTACAAGTGTTTCGGTCAATCACACTGTAAACTATGTTTCTGTTTCTGCATTGACCATGCTACGTGGATGTGGAAATAAAATATATCAACTTCTCAATTAACCAGTGACGGCTCGTGACTTTTTTTTTGGGGAGGCAAACATGTTTTGTAAAAATTTTTGTTTCCTAAATGTTTGTGATGGTAAACATTGTTAGTAATATGCCGCAAAGTTAGGAGCAGAACCTCTACTTGGTCAATAAAATATATTAAGTACATTTGTCTAACATAATGTACCTAATATATTTTATTGGTTCAGCAAAACCATCGAGAAACAGAGTTTCCGTTAAATTATTTTACAATTAAAAGATGTAGTCAAATAAAATACGGATTTTTTGCCAGGACTGCGTCAATTTAGATTTGACGGAACTGATCAAATTATATTTTGTTTGCCTAAAAGATGTAATTTACACACAACTAATATGTTCCTAACTTTATGAATGTGTCAATTGAACAAGGAAAAGTTTTAAGATTTTATCAAATCCAGACTTTGTCCAAGCATCTTCTCCACGATTTGAAAATAATACACACGGCCAACACAATAATTTATTCAAAGTTAAATAATCACTCAGCCATTTGCATTTATCATACCACATAATAACAAAACTATGAGCCAGCACCCTGATTAATTAAAGTTTTACTTACAAGGAAGGTACTCGGACCCGAACTCTCCGATTTCAATGATTTTTATATGATGTTGTAGAACATGAAAAAAAATAAGAGACATGTATTTTTTCTATGTGCTGAAAAACATTTTAAGGGGGGTGAAAATAACCCCTAAAAAAAAAAAAAAAATTGGAAAAAAAAAAAAAAAAAAAATCCGGATAAAAAATAGGCCCGGCAAGGAAACTGTTGACAATCTTTAGTTTAGCCTAGTGTAGTTTAGCCCACAAACACATTTTTTTAAATATCTCGAATTCAAATCAATTTTTTTCGATGAAACAAAATGGACATTGTTTCTTATAAAAAGTACTATTAATCAATTATAATTTGATTATTAAATGTTGCAACCCCTATTTTTTAGGGGGTGAAAGGTAATTTTTTTTGTAATTTTCAATAAAAATTCGCAAATTGCTTGAGAATAATATTTTTGTATCCTTGACGTCAAAATAAAGTTTACTCGTCATTTTCCTTAAAAATAACCCCAAAAGGGGTGAACCACCCCTAACACAATTAAATTATTCCAGGCATTAAATTTTCGTGAAAATTGGTATACGGGGGTTTTCGAGGATGCTGATCACAAATCTGTAGTCGGATCTGTGAATTCAAAATGGCGGATCCAATATGGCCGACCAATTATTTTTAAAAACCTGAAATTTTCTTTTACGTTTGAATTTCGAAGGTTTCTTGTTAATAAATAACTACTCACTTTATAAAAAACGATGTGTCAGGTCCAATATGGCGTGCAAAACTTAAAAAATACAAAATTAAAGAATTTTGTAATATGTAGTTTTTATGATTACTAATCAAATTGAAAAAAAATTAAAATACATAATTTTTGAAACTTCTTAGGCGCAGCCAAATACGTTAATAGGCTCAAAATCCTATAAGTCTAAAGCATAGACAAATTGAAAGTGTACAGACAAGTTGAAAAAAATTGATTACTTCGAATGGTGAATTATAGGGGTCCTTATCGATATTACAATAGTGTTATTTTTTTATTTTATTTTATACGTGTCTATTTAAATAAAAATGAAACTTTTCTTTACTTTATTAACTTCTAGATCATACAGTATTTTTTTGTATTAGTTTTATAACATATTATTCAACGTAATTTTTAAAACTTATCATACGGCTGTATTAAATCGCCTATATTTTTAATCATAACATGTATAAAACAAAGTCGCTTCCCGCTGTCTGTCCCTATCTATCTATCTACTACCTATGTATGCTTAGATCTTTAAAACTACGGATTTTGATGCGGTTTTTTTTAATAGATAGAGTGATTCAAGAGGAAGGTATATATGTATAACACATGCATAACATAGTAGAGAAACACTGATAATTTTAGAGGTTTCTAATGTGATGTCGTAAACCGGGCGAAGCCGGGGCGGGTCGCTAGTAAGCCATATTGTAACATTTGTGTGGATATAAACAAATCAAAATTTACTTTTATACTTATTAATTTGTTTAAAGAGGTCGTAAGCAATTCATATTCTATTTTATTCTTTTTTATAAAAAGAAAACAAGTTGATCAAACGAAATGAAACTTGGTACGTTTATTAAATAAGATTAATAAAACACAAAAAAAAATTCTCATAAAATTTTCCCTCCTTACAACGATCGTCATTTTTATTCTTATCAACATTTTTCTATTACCCCATGTCACGTCACGTAATAAAAATCTATTTTTTGGACAATATCTACTTTGGATGAATTAGACAGGACAAAGCTGTCAACGCGGTACAAAAAACGCTATTTTACTAGCCACTGTAAAATGCCTATTGATCAATCTGTTTTGTTATCAAAATAAGACAATAGAATTTGAGCCACCTTACACTATACAACCCTCATAACAAACATACAAAGTTTCAATGTAGTACATTCATTTTTAATCCTTGATATTTGATATAAGTACGACATTGTAATTATTGATACTATAAGTTTTTATCAAATCAAAATATCAAAAATTCTTTAATTTCCGTAAACTTTTTTGCGAAATGGAATTTTTTTCACGTTTTGCATGCCATATTGGACCTGACATCGTTTTTTTATCAATTGAGTGGTTAATTCTTTACAAGGAACCTTGAAAATTGAAACGTAAAAAAAATTAAGAAAACTTCAGGTTTTTGCAAATAATTGGTCGACCATATTGGATCCGCCATTTTGAATTCACAGAATCCGACTTCAGATTTGTGATCAGCATCCTCGAAAACCCCCGTATACCAATTTTCACGAAAATTTAATGCCTGGAATAACTTAAGTGTGTTATGAGTGGTTCACCCCTTTTGGGGGGTATTTTTTAAGGAAAATTCCGAAACACGTAAACTTTATTTTGACGTCAAGTATACAAAAATATTATTTTTCAAGCAATTTGCGAATTTTTAATATCGAAAATTACAAAAAAAAATACATTTCACCCCCTAAAAAATAGGGGTTGCAACATTTAATAATCAAATCATAACGTATTAATAGTACTTTTTATAAGAAACAATGTCCATTTTGTTTCATCGAAAAAAATTGAATTGAATTCGAGATATTTAAAAAAATGTGTTTTTAGGCTAAACTAACTAACTAGGCTAAACTAAAAGATACTCATCAGTAACATTGCAGGTTCGAATATTTATTTGAGTGTCATGGCAACTCGTATTGTTATTTTTATGAAACAAACTGATACATTCGCCAGGTACCTCCATTATAACTTTGTATAGTTATTAATTAAATAAAACGTTAAAACAATGACTTACGTAAGTAATATGTTACACTTTCAATAATTATTACCCTCCTATACTACTCAAAATACTCAAAAAACCCGGCAAGATTAACGGCACTTTCCAACGAAAATTTCCAAAACACAGAACAATAAAATATTTAAATTTTGTAGGTTAGGTTGTAGGTTCATGAAATCAAATAACTCGCTTTTTGCGTTGTCACGTGTGAGAAGTGGGAAGTGGGCGTGTTTGCCTCCGCTATGCCATTTTTTAAATGACCTTTAATGCCACTGAAGTTAAGGGTTAAATTTATTAGAAACGCAGGTGATTGCGAAGTGCGAACGAATTTTATTCCGTATAAATACATATGTGAAAACATTGGCATCGGAAGTTTGCCACCACTACGATAGACTAGGCGCTGCTGGGTTGTTTATAAGGGCTAATATGTTGCAAATAATAGTGCAGGAACTCCTTTGACATATGTTTATTAATATTTTTATTAATTTTAGAAATTAATTTTTTACCCGATATATGAATTTAAAAATGAAAGGTAATTAAAGCATTATAGGTAGGTAGGTTTATAAAAAAAAACTAATTTGTAATTTTCACAGGGAAGACACTGCCGCCTCTGCCTCCCCTGACGAGCCGCCACTGTAATTAACCTTTCTATAAATTAAAAAAAAATACAATGCATCGAGAAAAAAAACCGTATTTGCTCATAAAAGCTATTCTCCGCTATAAATCGATAGGAGTGGAAGAGATAAAAGCCCTCGTCAAGACCTGCGAGAGCGATAATTTCTTAGAGCAACTTTGAGGTGGTGTCGTCGGCGGGATATATAAGCCTGCCTGGTGGGACATCAATCCTGGGAAGACAGCATTTTAATTAAAGCATGTTATCGGTAGGCGCGGCCGCCATAATTCACGCGGACAGACAGACAGGGCGGCAATAGCGCACCCCGAGAGCCTCGGACAAACCTGCTGATCTAGGAACAACTTTCATCTGGCCGTGATGCATGACCCCCATTATGGCCGGTATCTGTCTTCTTACACCACCAGGCTACGGACCCGGGGGTGGGATACCACCTTTCGCTTCCGCCTCGCCACCCACCCTCTCCTTCAACCCCCCGCTATATCGGGAGTTCCAGGGCTCGTGTTATTTAGTGTCGTAGTTCCTCTGAATATTTCCATCTCTATCATGCAGGATGTTCTCGAGGCTACGTCATGCTAAAGAAACTCGTACCTATCGAAGATTTGTCAGGATTGAATACAGTGATATTCACAATTTAAGCAAAGAATGACTGTGCAGGTGAGAAGAATGAACTAAGTCGAATGAACTTGTAGTCGCTTAAAGTAAATGACAATTAAAAGATTATTGGAAACCTCAATGTTTGGGTTGAATTGAGCAAGCAAATGGTGATTAAGTAAAAATGTTATTCCCACCAACTAACTTCTATTCGTCATCAATAGATGATAAATCTGCCAGTTAGCGAAAATTAATCAGGAGAGGCCACTTTATTTTTATTTATTTTTTGAACATAAATGAGAGGTTGTGTGGTTAAAGCAGAAAGTTAAAAACCCTTCTTTTTATAAATTTTTTACTAAATTCCTATTTCCGCATTTTTTTTTGTTTATTAATTAGACTAAATCTCTAAAGATATTAGCTTTATTTTTAAAAGTGCAAGATTTAAATATCACAATTGTGGCCTTTATGTCATTTGTAATCCTGTGTGCCTTTGTGGCAAATTATGTTATTTATGACATATATGACCTTTATGACCTGATTGACCTCTATGACCTATAACCATTATGACTAATATGACATTTTTGACCTCTACGAACTTTGAGATATTCATGATCTGTTTAGCGTTCATGAGCTTTGTGATATTTATGGCCTATTAGATCTTTATGGCCCGTAAGACCTTTATGGTGTTTATGTCTTTATGACGTTATGGCCAATATAACCTATATGACCTCTATGACGCATATGATCTTTGCGATTCTATGACCTTCATGATCTATATGACCTTTGTGATTTTAAACCTATTTGACTTTTAAGATCTTTATGGTAAATAAGGCCATTACGACATTTATGACCCAATATTTTTTTAAAGAACGTATCTTTGTTAATATCTTTGTTAAATAACATACAATAAAATGCAACCCCCTTCCACCCTCCCCTCTCCTGGGACAATTGTGCTATCAATCAAATGAAAATAAATTCATGATTTGGATTGTCAATAAATATACGTTTTTACAAATTTTTAATATATATCTTAGGTACAATTTATTTTAGTTAGCACCGAATCCCTTGGGGGAGATCAAACAACAGTTGAAATTTTTTTAGAGCTCTCTCTACTGTGTAATTACTGAAATGTATGTATAAGAATGTCTTATTCGATCTACTTTAAATACTTATACCATTTTAACCTCCTCTCTATTAAGCAAAAAGAAACCTTACATTTGTAGACTCTATGCAGTACATGTGTATCAAATTTTAAGTGAATGTATTGTATTCTCTGTGAATTACCTGTAGGCAAAGAGAAAGTGTACAGACAGATAGACAAATAGAAATAATTTTAATTAGCTCGTTTCTTCTTATGTATAATTTTTAACTACTAACTCTTAAATAACTATTCCATATCTAATCATAACAAAACATAAAATATATAGCAATAAGTTAACAAAATAAATTATATGTAAATATTTTTTTATACTTTCCTTGTATCAAGATGAATTCATCCGTGTGTGAAAACGTTTCAACTTCACTATATTTTACTACTTATTTCAGTTTCAGTGTTCTGATAATGAATTAATAAATCTTAGGATTCACGATATTAACATTTTCATAGACAGGGTGTCTACTTTTGTATATGTACAAATCCATACACCTAATTCTTACTTTTGAAGATAATCGATTAATCTTTATTTTGTTTTAAAGAGCATCGAAAACTGCCTATGACCTTATCGTGGATTTAGATTCAGCCCTACTGGGCTGCATTAGCCTACTACGATTTTTTATGCCCGTGTGAAATTTATCTAATAGTCGTTATATAAATATATTTATTTAATAATAAATATATATTTAAATATATTTATTCAAATATATATTTAAATATATTTATTCAAATATATATTTATTTAATATATTTATACCCTTTCGAATAATATATTTGGACCCCCACATGTGAAATTTAAAACAAAAACATACAAGGCGTTTCTTTCTATTCGACCTCAAAATTGAGCAAAATATCGAATTTGAAAGCCGTTGGACGAGTCAAGTATCCAAGGAATAACGTCAAGACAGTTTTACGTTAATTATAATCACTTCATTGTCATCTCAATATATTCCTTGTGTGAGCCAAAAAAATTATATTAATCATTTTGAACTATTATTGCGAATATTTCACAATTCCGCTTATTTTCCGTATACTTGTTGAAAAATTATACAAAAAAAAAATGTTTTATCCACTACAGTTACGTTACAATTCAGTTTAAATGATTCAAAATAACATTAAACCATATTGGCATTATTCCATAGCACACTTGAGTCCTCTGTAGGCTTTCAAATTCGTTTTGCTCAAATTTGAGATCGTATAGAAACACCTTGTACATTTTTTGTTCAAATTTCGCATCTGGGGGATTTGAGTCCTGAGTAAAGCTAGTGCATTTGCTAGTGCAAGTGGTGTATATTTCAGTGTATCTTGTAAACAGAAAAAGAAATACTTTTTTCAAATTCTGTACATTTTTTTATGTGGTTTATATTCTTTATATCGTTATTAATTATTGTCATTATTATCTTAACTATTGTTTTAGTTATAGTCCATTAATTAACGTTTTAAATATGTTCTACTTTTTCAGGTTTTGTAAATTAGATTTCACGTTTCAAATATCAAAACGTTTTACTTTCGAAGGAGTGATATTAAAATAGCTACATATAATTAGATGTATGTATATAGAGTTTAAGTACAGGCACAGAAAATACAGGATTATGTACTTCTATACTGATAAAATATATTTTAATTCTACCAATATATTGAATATCTGAAATCTTTCTAACTATCTGAAAAGCAGTTTCAATAAATTGCTATATTTTGATCCAAAACCAATAATTTTTAACAACAGTAAGCACACAAGTATGTAAACTTGTGTCGATTACCATTTTCGACTAGCGACGTAATCTCATAATCGAAACTTGTCTCAATGAATATTTACATATACATTCTAAGTCATTGTTTCAAAAAATATGCTCATCTAATTATTAAAATAAAGATGTAATAATCAAAGTATAGTTATAATAAATAACGAGGTATAAATAAACATGCAGTGTTTTCAGTGAAGAATACGTCAGTATCTAAATAATATAGCTGCATTTTGTGACGGAAAGAAAGAGACAGGACATAAAAATTTCCGACGGGGAACATCAAAGTCGCCTCCAGAAATTCTAGAGATATGATTTTCATTCGGATGAGAATGATCTTGTTAAATGGAGACGTCTGGATCTGCAGCGACTGCAGGCCGTTGTCGGTGCCTTCAACTGAGACTGACAAATCGATACGAGTAGCCTGACGGGGAGGGCCCAAGTGATTGACTGACTGACAGGTGGAATCGTCTCGCTCGCTCTGCGTTGTCCTGCTTCCACTAACGGAGTTTCCTGCTGCATCGCGTCGGGTCGTCTCTCTTCAACGCCTGCTGCGTTTTCCACGTCTTGTCCTTTGTGTAGCGACAAAGAAGTGTTCCGGAGTTTACAGTTATTCTGCGCTCATATAATCACATGAATTATTTTAAACTAAAAAAAAAAAAAAAAAAAGAAAGGATTTAATTTAGTTATAAATAATGGAATGATATACGAATATACATATTTCTCAAAATGGTTTATTTTCTACATTTCCAGGTGCTCTAAAACATTTCAGTTTTTAGTCTGACCGAATAATATCTCGTATGTCGAGCTCTTTGCTAGTTAAAATATTTTTTCCATCATTATATTTACATAATATATTCAAGTTGAAACCTTGGCGTGTTTGTATACATTTGAAGCTTATTATCCAGTTAATTATTTGAGGAGGGACAAATAAACGCAGTTTCAGAAATGATCACTTGAGAAAATAGTTCTTGAAAATTACTGAAAATATCATCAATACTTTTAATGAAAATATCATTGAACAAGGAAAAGACAAACTATACATACCAGTTTTAAAACGTTCTACAGCCTTTCATTTATTATCTCTTTCAGAACAGAATAAATGATAATATATAAAGGGTGATTGATTGAAACCATTCAATAAAAGTATTAGGGCTTGTAAAGATTATTGATTTTTTAACATTTGAACTTTGGCTAATAGGCCTGTGACAAACTTGATGAAAATATTATCAAGATGACTGCACTTCCGGTTCCGCAGATCAGTAATCAATTTCCTTATTTAAACAAAAAGGTGACTTTATTTATTTCATATTTCGAGTCTATACCTTATTTAGGTCAGTTTTCCAGTTAAGTCCGTTTTTCCTTACATCTCTCTTTTACCACTTTTGAGATTTTTCGAGGTCTTTATATTTCGTTTTCTTTTTACCCTAAAGCTTTGGAACAATGTTTTATTATTTCTCATTTATGTACAGTGTGCTTAAAACAGAACTAGCATTTAACTCAACTTTAAATCATCCAAATTCAATTTTTTAAAATACAATGCCCCATATTTTACTTTATATGAATATTTTGATGTAAAATTCAATTCTGCATCGATTTGTATTAGGCTTCCCTGTCCCGATACAAAATACTTTTTTGGTTATTTTGCATTTTTTTTATTTGCTTACTTCTAATAAATCGTTTGGTTCTTCAATGGAACCATGCATGCTATGGAACCGAATAGACAATATCCTTGAGATATGTAACTCCACAGGAAGAAATTTAAAAGGGTAAGTCTGAACAACCGGCTATCAATAAAATAGGCCTCTATTGCCAATAGAACCTTTAGGAAAGTCGTTATCTAATTATTGTGGCAATCCGCGCAGTATGTGGAGGAAGACCATCTAGTTGCCAGATAATTCTAGTTATGTAGATGCTCATTTTCTACAAGCTCAGGCAAATCGTTTCAAGGCAGCTCTAGATATATGTGACCTATTGAAGTGCCTTCGTAAAAGTAAGATCCAATCAAATGATCATTAAAAAGACCACACTAAACACAATGCCCCTTTTTTGCTGAAAGGTTTGTCAGTTGTCGTTGGTCCAATAGTTAATGGGTGTTATGTGGATTCGTCATACCATTGTGAAATCTGCTTTCATCAGTCTAGCAGACCTTAGAATTGTTGGATTATCTTAAAGCATAACATGTAACACAGTAATAAACTGTGTTACATGTGGTCAACATGTGGTCAAAATTGGTATGATGCAGTCCGAGTACTACATGAATTTTAAATGGATGATAACTATATTCCTTTTCTGTGCGCGCTGCATTTACTTATTTATTTTCAGTTTTACAGCGAACAGAAACAAGTGGATTGACACTGAAATATTCTAAAACATTTAATGTCTTTAGTTTACAATAGTGTGACATGCTCTGAATGTTTCGAATATGGAAAGCTTTATGTCCTCATTTTTTGTCAGACAGCGTTAACCACTGGATGTGATGGTACGCATTGTTCCGGAAAAGATTCGTGGTACAAACAAGTATCTCATATAATTTATTCGGCATTCCCCGAAAATCAAAAGCATATCCTATACTACGTTAGCGCTGGCAAGGAAAATGGCATTGTTAATGCCAAAGAAACTTCTATTTTCAACAGTGACAGTGATGACAGTGCATTTTCATCAAAGTATTCCCCTAGCAAGTCAAGTTTTTGTAAATATAAAACCATTATTTATAACAAGTTTTGCTGACACCATATTTTGTAGAGGCATTTTTTTTTCAACGATTTTTAATTTCGTAAAGGTAATTTAACAACGGTAGACTATGGGTTAGCGAAAGGGCTGTAATGTAGTAGTAACTAGATGGTAAACTTCTTATTCTTGATTCTGGTGCAGATATTAAGTGAAAAATTTGGGGTATCTAATCCGATATAACCCCACTTAATTTCTTCTTATAAGGTTATATTAAAGATTTGGTTTATGCTGGTATGCCAGGGGATCTTGAAGACCTACAATAGAAAGTTGCTCAAGCTTGACGTACATCTTAAATAATAACAGCTGTTTATAACAGAAATTTGATCAGAGGTTTCGTTGCGTGTATTCAAGCAGGAGCGCAATTTGAAAATCTATTATAATTGTCTTATAATGTTTAGTTTAACGTCTTTTGTAAATTGATGTTTGTATTTGTATCATTATTATTTCATATCAAAAGAATAATACAATGATTAACTTGGCAATGATGAATACAATGTAAACAAAATATTACATGTTTGTAAAGCTATTAATATGGAGAAAAAGAAAATGTAATACAGGGTGTACCATTAACAAAAAATCTTAATTGCATCAAATTTAATGTCAATGACCCTGTATTGAGAGCATAATATATATTTTAGAGATCACTTCTGATCCCACAACTTCTTGAACCAAATCTTCAAACAACCGATATATCTGTAGTGCAATAACATTTGGGATACCCGGTATAGCGACTTTTCAAGAAAAAATATGAGTAATATAAATTCTGACGAAATGCCAAACGTACGCTCCTGTTTCATTAGAAACCATCAAAATGAGCAGCATCCAATAAATCTAGACGGAAATAAAGAATCTCTGTCACTGACTCGGACATAATTATGCGAAACGTAACGGGCGATAAAAATAAAAAACTTGACTGAAACAGAAACGCCCTAATTCAATTGTACGCTGTGTGTTTAACCTCTCATGTATTATTCAGTGCGTAATAGTTTAACTGTCCATGTGACGTGGTAATATAACAGATGATCTGTCCGTAGTCGCATTCTGCCGCCATAGAGCCGAAAACAACCCATATTGCTAGAATTACAATTAACGTCAGCTATGATGAATCTATCATCTTGTGAATTTTGTCCATTGTGGACGACCGGTGTATCTGTCGGATCCTCTTTAGCTTTGCGGTCGCGTTAATTTGATTATTCCGGATTCTGGACGCGCCGGATGAATGTTCCGGTAATGGATGAACGTGCGTTCGCCATTTTAAGAAACACTTTATTAATGAATAACTCATTCGGACCGGTCAACGTGAAAGTGGTGGATTGTCAATAAAGATAATTTCGACAGATTTTGGGGCAAAACGATGTTAATTTTCACATTTCAAGTAACAAAAATTTATATTGCAGTGCACATACTTAGTCAAAGAACAATGTAAAAAAATGGCTTTTTTGGCCCCTCAAGACAAAAGCATGAAACTAGTATTTTTATACTAAATTTATTTATTTTTCCCTAAAATGACGGGAACACCCTCTAACCAACTTCTGTATGGGGGTGAAAAAGGGATAAATGGTTTGTTTGTGCAATTTATTATTTGTATACTAGTTTGAATAATTATATGAAATGAGCATTAACAATTTTAGATTCGGTAATAAATTATTTTCTTTAGAAAACAAACAAAAAATTGTTTATAATGAAAAATAAACGGAACTTGTTTGAATTATAAATAATTAAGCATTGAAAGAAAATCAATGTTAATTACGTTATCAGAAAATTCGATGTCACTTTCAAAACTCATACACAACCTAGTTTTCTAATGATTTATTTTATAGTTGGTTAAGCAATCTCTTATATAGACCTAAAAAGGCATTTCATTTGCGAGAATAATTTCAGTACAAAGTTGTCGAAAAAGCGCCAAGTTACACCTTTCAATAAAAAGCTAAGTGTTAATTAAAGTTGATTAAATTTGTTTCAATAAAAAATAAATTATATTATTCAAACTAGTACACAAATAATAAATTGCACAAACAAACCATTTATCCCATTTTCACCCCCATAGAGGGGTTGGTTAGAGGATGTTCCCGTCATTTTTGGGCAAAATGAATAAATGATTCGTATTCAGCACCCAAAAATTAGTATAAAAATACCAGTTTCATGCTTTTGTCTTGAGGGGCCAAAAAATCCATTTTTTTAACATTGTTCTTTAATAATTGTTTTGCTATATTACTTCCACATTCCACATAGTGGAGTAGAAGTATAGTATCGATGAAATAATTTTTAAAAATGATCGAAATAGATTTCAAATTTTGGGGATTTATATTATTTATCGGTGTAAGTGCCATGGACTTATTTATTTACTTATTTAGTTACTATATAAACAGCTGGTAATTAACTATATTGGCACATTTTCAGGGGGTGGGTTGGAATTGGATAATCCCGTTTGGCGCTCAATCAGCCGTCCGCGGTGTGTTTCGTCAACTTCGAGAGCCTTCAAGTAATGCCATGACATGAATTTGAGACAAAACGACATCCTACGCAGTCTTCTACAGCGGCGGAATCAGAGAGGGTGAGTGGGATGTCGGTGTGGATGTGGCCTGGAGGATCTTGAGTTGTGAAGGGGTGAGAGTGTTGTGGCATCCCATACTAATTTATTAGGCAGCATTAAGGTAATGGATTCGCCTAACAGAGGTCAAACCCTGCAAAACCCAGCGTAAATGCAAAGGGGTGGCTTACAAGATCTGAAAAAGAGTTGAAGAGATGGGACAGCGACCAAATACATACACCTTATTGAGGAGGTCTTAATGTGTGCCGGGATGGAGTTTTTACCCGACAGCGTCCTTCTTCGTCCATCCTGTAGGTCTCTGAAATTTCCGTCAAAATCTTACCAATTACAATTTCGACATGGGGTAGCGACACAGCACACAGCGCAGCGACTTCGGGACATTAAAACCAACCCTATAGGCTACCGAACATTAGAAATCGCTAACGTTTCTAACTCGAATAGAACGCAAATAGCACTAATCTAAAAAAGTGTTTTTTTGAACACAAATTTTGACAAGCAGTTTATTATTACATTTTTTGGAAAATTCTAAGCAATTTTCATGTAGAAATGTTCCATACATAAGTTTGACAGTTTTTGAAGATATCACATTTAAAGATGTCACAAATTAACTTACATTTACCCACAGAAAACAAATGACTTTCCTTACGTTACATTTTACAGAAAACAAAAGACTCGTTCAAAACAAATGAAACAAATTTAAACTAATACAATATTTTTAACTCGTTATATTAAACACATAAAAATATCACACTTCCGGTTTGACTGGAATTCACTGGAAGTCAAGCTTTTAAATTTTTGAAATTTATGGTTTTTGATGTATTACATGTTTAATGTTAGAATGTTCTTAAAGTTACCCAAATCGAAAACGATAAATAAATCAGTCAACGTTCCAAACAGAGATGAATATGAATTTTAATATTGACATATTGACAGGCATTTGACTTTAGACGCCATATTTGCGTAAGTGCAAATAATTTAACTCTATTTTTACTGATTAATAGAGTCGAGATATTCGCGGACCCTAACAGAACTATAATAAGGGTAGTAGCAGTAATAGTTGGTGTAATTAAAAATGGTCGTATTTTCGTAAAGAAACATGAGAATATCATATTTTAGGGAGTGATTATTAAACAAACCTAAATAGAATGCTATAATATCAAAAAAAAAAAATTAAATGGAACTTTCAATTCACCATCAGTCCCCCACCCCATCCATTGAAAACGGTTTTGTTTATAGGCTCTCTTATGTTGTACATGTGACTAAACTTTGAGGTGCATATCTTACATCCTTTGCGAATTATCTATACACAAGGAAAAAGGTGCATTACTCCTATTTAACCACCAACCCCTCAACCGATTAAGTTCCAAATTTAATCAGCTCCATACTTTGTCATGGTACATAAGTGCTCCAAAGTTCCAACTGATATTATCATATCAGTTGCCCAAAATATCTTTTGGGCACATTCAACCGTGCAAGCGCTAACCTAGCCGCTAGATTATCGCTATTCAAGCGCTAATACGTTCTGTTTTTTCATGGATAGCTAAACAATACAAATGTCAAAATTTGTACAATTAATAAAATAAATAGTCGGTATTTTTTTAATGTTTTGTGTCAGTACTACAGTATTTGCTTTGTTAAGTACTGTTCGCTCAAGTTTGCTGCATCGGTCATCTGTGGTTTGGTGTTTTATTTCGGAAAGAAAAAGGAGGATAATGTTGTTATTGGTATATTGATATCGGAAATTGGAGAAACGGATGGCTTCGCAGACGGACATTAGATGCATCCATTAGATTTCAAAATGTTTTAAAAATAATGAATCTTATGACGGCACTAGGTGTTGTCAAAAGTGATTTTTGAAATCAATCAAAAATACCGCTGACTAATATAGCACAAATAAATTTGGCTAGAAAAAATGGCGACTGCTAAGTCGATCGTTGGTCTAGCGGTCTGCAAAAATTTACCGCTTACCTTACCGCCTGCACTGTTGAATGCACTCATTCATTTGTGATATTTCTTTAAAGAAGAACAAAACATCCAGCAACAGCTGAAATATACTGCCGATGACCATTCACCGCAGTACTATTATGCCTTTAAATTTTCCAAATATCAGCTCACTCTATTTACAACTTTCTCAGTCAAATAAAAGCATGAACATATCACAGAACAGGGCTGTCCACGGAAATCACGACAAAAATGAACCATCTGATTTTAGAAATGCCAACCCGTGAAATGACAAGTGACAACTGACATATCACTGACAGATAATGACCAAAATATTGTTATGTAGGTATTTACTAATGTTTATAGGTACTAAAAAGTAATAAGTATAATGTTTTTAGATATATTGTGTTGCATCATAATTTATTGGGTTACCAAGGAAGAAACTTAACTTCAGTCCAGTTTGTAAACAAACACTCACATAATTAATTACATGCATTGAATGGATGCTACTCGAAAATTTTAAGAAGATGGGGCCATATTCATATGGGGAAACACAGAAAAGGTTTTTTATTTTGGAATACGACCACACAGTTTTTGATGCAAAGAGGCAGATGCTTTTGTTTGGGCACTGTTATTCTATTATGCATATCATCAATAAAACAACGTGTGAGATAACTATTAAACTAGAACTTCAAGAAATAAACTAGAAATTACTAAAGCTCATTGAAATAAATCTAATATAAAAGTAAACCGTTACAATACTTGAAATTGTCTCTTTCTGAAACACTTCATTACACATGCCATAGGCTCAAGAGTGCTTTTAATTTCAATTATTATGTAATACCTAACAATACACATTTTTTTTATTAAAACATCTAACTAACTAAGACCAAAATTGTGAAATGTCAAATGAAAACCAATGAAATGTCACTCCTGGGATATTTACCTTGTTTATTCGGCTTTTGGCGTAGCCTGGAACTATACGCTTTCTTATAGGGTTTAGCCTTTAAACAGGCATTACCGTTAAAATTAAACGCTAATTTTAACACACGAAGTGAAATGAAATAAAAAAAAATCAGTTCCTAACGTTCACAGTGATACCAATATGACCGATTGACATTAGGTGTACCAAGTGAGAATATGCGCATTCCTTTAGTCGATTCTCAATTTCGGGGAATATCACCTATAAAAAGTTGTAAATCGGTTTCGTCATCATATGTAGCTCATCAGACAGTACAGTTCATATTGTAGCCTCATTATCGTGAGTAACAATTCAAAATAACCTTTGCATATCGGACTTCATTTCCAGTAACTTGTTTTGTCATAAACACTCGACAAACACCTCCCCGCACCTCAACACCCCATTCTCTCCTTCGGCGGGGAGTTCGCGGCCGCTTGAAGTTAATTTAACTTTCGCCGTAAACAGCAGGCGAGGCAATCGTAAATATGACGAAAAGTGTAATATCTCGCTCGAAGGAAGGAGTTAATATTAACATTTATTCAAATGTCCGGAATTAAGATATTAGTCGGGGCATATAATGTTTCGAAAGATTAAACGGGGGGCCCCCGAGAAGTTTTAGAGAGGTATTAGATAAGCCCCGGTTGACGCTCCCTGAGTAGGTAATTCTCGCCACCAAGGTGAAGAGCACGACGCGCTATCCCCTTAATTCGTGGTGGATTTTCCACCGTTTAAGGATGCTCCGTTCATGTCAAGACCAACACCACCCCTCCGCCCCGCCCTTAAGAAGTTTTCTTAACGGTTTTAAATATTAAAATTGACGGTCTTTCAGAGTGTCTGGTTATATACAAATTTTATATAAGGTTACATAGAAATATAATAAATTTGATGAAAAAAGTACATACATTCAATATATACAATCAGCATAGCAATCCATCAATAGTTAATATTAGAAAATTCCAAATAAAGTTTGAATTTTAAATATATTTCCGCAAGATATTCTGTTTGCTCTCACTTTTTTTATGTTGTATTTTAGTATTTTGTTTACTTATACGATGTTTATGTTATACGAGTATAACTCGAAAAGCTTAACAAGGAGATACACATAATATTTCAAAGATTCCAGAATGTACATGATTTTTAAAATTTATAGTATAACTGCTATACTAATAAAACTATCGGACTGCAGTAAAAGCGACGTTTATTATTGTAGAAGGGTTGTTTTTTTATATAGGGATTTTTTTTATTTAAAATCTGAATACATAGCGTTAATCAGGACTCCTCAAAACCTCCATATGCGAAATTTGAACAAAGAATATACAAAAAAAAAAAAAAAATATATATAAAGTGTTTCTTTCTACACAATCTCAAAGTTGAGCTAAATATCCAGTTTGAGAGCCGCTAGACGAGTCATGTGTGCCATGGAATCATGTTAATTGAATGTTATCTAGAATTACTTAAACTTAATTTTGACTTAACTGCTGTAGACGAAAAATATTTTTCGTTTACTATGTGTAGGTGTATATTAATAATAACGTGTACCTACAAAAAAAATGTAGTAGAAAAAAAAGTTTTTTGTCTACTATAGTTAGGTGACTTCTGGGGTGGCATACATAGCTCCCTCTATACCTCGACATCGTCTTTGGTAGCATTCTGACATTATTAATATAAGAGTTATAACTTGTATAAATCACTCTGGGACATCCTGTATATACCAGGGTAAACCAATAAGTAGTTAATGTGTTGTAAATGGTGAATTTCCAAAATGGATTATACAGTTAAATAGATGAGAGATAGATAGAGAGAGAGATAATAAAAAGAGAGAGAGAGAGAGAATGGAAGGATTTGCATTGCTTCTAATGTTTTTTGTTGTAAAATTCAGCATTTAAGTATATTATCGAGTAACCTGCAATTTGAAATGAAAGAAATTGTCCTGGCTCATCCGCCATTTTAAAGAAACAATTCCGCGGTGAACATCAGATGGCAATGGCGATTATTCCGAGAAATATTATCTCTGCGACAAGAAGACTAGAACTACGGCTTTTCGCTGTATAACGCGCCGGGCTCGAACATGTCCGCCTCCAGAGGCGCTGTAAACACTTGTGTACCACGGTTGCCACCGTATACAAACAGATATATATATACGTATACCGTGGGTCTGTACTAATCTGTGTGCGTTAGAGGTTAGAGTCCGTGTGAATGTCCGTGGTGCGAATACAGGTGGCAGACGCTCGATATTTTTCGTTAATTTGTTGTTATCTTTGGAATTCCAAATTATCGTAATTATCATTATGAAAATGTACTCAAAGTATTTCTTGTTACGTGCTTCAACGTTAACAATACAACAAAGGAAAATATTTCATTTCATACATACATCAGTAATTTGAAATAATGTCAGGTTATTCTGACGCTTCGGAACGCTTCTTGTATCACACAATGCAACACAGCACTTTCGAACCATATTTATTTAACATTCGAATTGTATTTTTATTAAATCAAAACGGCATGTAAGCATATTGTGACATTTGTGAAATGTCATTTGTGACAGCTGACAGTCATTACGTTTTATAGTTTACATACTTAGTCTATTTAGTTTATACACTAGGTGCTAGTAAAGAATTGTATGGAATGACATATTAAATATTCTAGATGTCAAATGAATTATCTAGAACATTTAAAAACTATAAATAGTGTTGTTGTTGCTAGAATAAAGTTAGTTATGATTCGAATTTTACACAGTTAAGATCGACAAGTTGTAGAGTATTCACATGTGGTCCGCTGCTCATCACGTGACGTCGAGTATACCACTGCTTAAAGTGCCTTCTGGAGGCGGACAGATTTGATCCCATGATAACGAACGAGTTCGGTCTCCTTAATTCTAGTCGTCTTGCTCTGCGAGTTCGAATCACGCCGGTGGTATTTGACACCTGTCACAGGGGCTGATTAAGTGTCGTACGTCTTTTTCATTTGTACACTTCCTCTAACAAAATTATAATGATTCCTAGACAGTATGTGCGTTTTCCGACCATCTTGGCAATATATTTGGCGAAATGCATGTAATGAGTGTAAAAATTGTAAATCGGTGTTAACATTTTCATTAAACGACGTTGATAATGACGATTTTGTCCGTTTTCATCTTCTTCATGGGAGCCGCCTCGACTCATTAACTCGTGGAGGCATTTATGGAATAAATTGGTTTATAAACCCATTGATAGTCTTCTATAATTTTGGCCCACTTATCAATCGCTTCAATGAAGGTCGCATAAATCTGAAACATAAACCATGTTCTAGACCGACCGTTATTGAATGGGTATCCAAGTCAATCGTATTGGTGCCTGGCAGAGTATTTTTGTCCAGAGTGTGATGGTGGACAAAGCGTGGTTCCTTTTTGAGTGTATGTTTTCCTTCAGGGCAACAGTATCTACACGAGTTCCTTATCGTTTGGAGAATGTCAGGCATGGATTCCTCGTCAATTATGTTCTATTCGGCAGCGTCTTCACTACGGTACGGCAAGTCTTATTTGTTAGTTTAAGCGAACCAAGTAGTGGCTGAGTAATCTACTGACCTGTTCTGAGAAGTACCTACTCTGTGTTAATAACTATTATCTATAATGCAATAATACTAGTAGGTATATGCAATCAAATATACGTATACTATACCTACCACGCTCCGTCTTGGACTTTTCCAAATCTATTTGTAAATTAAATATTTTTATAAGGAGTTGATAAAAATATGTTATGTTTTAATTTCTCATCAATCGATATGTACGGATTTTTGTAAATTCCTTATAATACAAATAAACTACTGTCATTATTATCGTGGTCGGTGTCGGACGATTCGGGCTTGGTTATCCTTGAAAAGAAGTTCCACCAGACAATCTGGTGGTTTGCAAAAGGAGCGATCCACGAGCTGCTGATCCTGCAATTAATGGAGGTTAATTGCATTTTTAAAGTTTTTATGTTGGCCTGTTTTAATCCATGGCTGGTTTGATGAACTTTTTCAGAAAAATCTTAAAGATCGGGGTTAATTGATAATATCTGAAATTTCAAGCAAAAAGGGAACTGAAAGATAGACAACTTCCATTAAAGTTTTCCATTTGAACTAAACAAGTTAGTTCGATTCGAAGTTGGAAAACTGTGACTGAACATTTGGTATAGCATTGTCAAATTTATTGTAATTGCAGATTGTTATGACCTTATTCCTACGCCATGCCAAATATGAAATGGGACCTCACTAACCAAAAAATATATGACGTTTTTTTTTTGGACCCTAATATCTCTTTTTTTTAAGAACATTAAATATCTCTAAAACGGCTGAGTTTGAATAAGGTTATGGTACATGTTTTCGACTCAAATATTGTATGCTATTTGCAAATTTATAAAAATATATAGGGTATTCCATTTAAAATAGGAAGTGAGTTTTAAAAAGGTGACAAAAAAGTTGCAAATAACCTCACATACTACATTTTAGCATTTTCTTTTTTTATAAAACAGCGATTCGATATTCAGGAGAACTGGAACCTTCGGCATAGAAACTATTCACATTTGAACACTTCTCAGCACTTAACACTGAAAAACTTTTTTGTATTCAACGTGCATTTCGTCCACGATGTTGGCATCCTCAAGATATGCTTAAAACTGTTTACTGTTTTCTATGTATAATAAATATTTGATTTCTAAATCTTTTTGGTTATTAGATGTTTGAATCTTTTCAGTAACAACTGATGATTTTGGGTATGTAACCTGAATAAAGTCTGGGAAGATGGATGACGAAACGAGTGTTGAGTACAGACTCTTTCGGTGTTAAATGGTGAAAAGTATTCGAAAGTCAATCGATTATATAGACCAAATCCTCACAGAAAACTCACCCTCTGATAGTACATCAAATTTGAAATGAATATCTCGGAGCGTTTGGGAATTGGGGGAGAAAATTTATTATCTTATTTATTCCTTAATTCCTCAACGCAATGAGCTCAACATCTAGTCATTGGGGGGGGGGGGGGGGGGGGGGGGGGGGGGGGGGGGGGGGGGGGGGGGGGGGGGGGGGGGGGGGGGGGGGGGGGGGGGGGGGGGGGGGGGGGGGGGGGGGGGGGGGGGGGGGGGGGGGGGGGGGGGGGGGGGGGGGGGGGGGGGGGGGGGGGGGGGGGGGGGGGGGGGGGGGGGGGGGGGGGGGGGGGGGGGGGGGGGGGGGGGGGGGGGGGGGGGGGGGGGGGGGGGGGGGGGGGGGGGGGGGGGGGGGGGGGGGGGGGGGGGGGGGGGGGGGGGGGGGGGGGGGGGGGGGGGGGGGGGGGGGGGGGGGGGGGGGGGGGGGGGGGGGGGGGGGGGGGGGGGGGGGGGGGGGGGGGGGGGGGGGGGGGGGGGGGGGGGGGGGGGGGGGGGGGGGGGGGGGGGGGGGGGGGGGGGGGGGGGGGGGGGGGGTGGGGGGGGGGGGGGGGGGGGGGGGGGGGGGGGGGGGGGGGGGGGGGGGGGGGGGGGAGGGGGGGGGGGGGGGGGGGGGGGGGGGGGGGGGGGGGGGGGGGGGGGGGGGGGGGGGGGGGGGGGGGGGGGGGGGGGGGGGGGGGGGGGGGGGGGGGGGGGGGGGGGGGGGGGGGGGGGGGGGGGGGGGGGGGGGGGGGGGGGGGGGGGGGGGGGGGGGGGGGGGGGGGGGGGGGGGGGGGGGGGGGGGGGGGGGGGGGGGGGGGGGGGGGGGGGGGGGGGGGGGGGGGGGGGGGGGGGAGGGGGGGGGGGGGGGGAAAAGGAGGGGGGGGGGGGGGGGGGGGGGGGGGGGGGGGGGGGGGGGGGGGGGGGGGGGGGGGGGGGGGGGGGGGGGGGGGGGGGGGGGGGGGGGGGGGGGGGGGGGGGGGGGGGGGGGGGGGGGGGGGGGGGGGGGGGGGGGGGGGGGGGGGGGGGGGGGGGGGGGGGGGGGGGGGGGGGGGGGGGGGGGGGGGGGGGGGGAAGGGAGGAGAGGGGGGGGGGGAAAAAGGGAAGGGGGGGGGAAAAGGGGGGGGGGGGGGGGGGGGGGGGGGGGGGGGGGGGGGGGGGGGGGGGGGGGGGAAAAGGGGGGAGGAGGGAGGGGGGAGGGGGGGGGGGGGGGGGGGGGGAGGGAGGGGGGGGGAGGGGGGGGAAAGGGGAGGGGAGGGGGGGGGGGGGGGGGGGGGGGGGGGGGGGGGGGGGGGGGGGAAAAAAAAAAAAAAAAAAAAAAAGAAAAAAAAAAAAAAAGGGGGGGGGGGGGGGGGGGGAAAAAGGGGAGGGGGGGGGGGGGGGGGAAAAAAGGAAAGGGGGGGGGGGGGGGGGGGGGGGGGGGGGGGGGGAGAGAGGGGGGGGGGGGGGGGGGGGGGGGGGGGGGCGGGGGGGGGGGGGGGGGGGGGGGGGGGGGGGGGGGGGGGGGGGGGGGGGGGGGGGGGGGGGGGGGGGG
>JAPWTK010000330.1:335000-442500 GCA_029963805.1 Aromia moschata | reverse complement strand
ACAGTGATGTTTAAATGTGAAAAAATATCGCTCCAAAAAGACCCTTTTAGGAATTAATTAAAAAACAGAGAACATAAAAAAGAAGAAGGGTTGCATCCTTTGTCATCAGCTTCCAGTTGAATTAAATTTTTTAGAGGAAACCTTAAAATAATAAGAAATAAACAACGTTACTTCAAAATTTCTACAACTACATAGGTACTACTCAAGCTGAAGAAGTATTTTTAACAAGATTCTTATAAAAGTAAATGAACAATATTATTCTACGTTATAAATATGAAATAAAGACACTAAAATACAGATATTTATACATGGTGGTACAAAAGTATCAAATAATGGCTTTAACTTTGTTATTTGCAAAGTTAAAAAAAAAGTTCAATATAAAAGTTATTTTCTTACCATGTATGTTTTAAGTTTAGTTTGTTGATATCATCGTTTGTTTTGTTCCTATGGAAACCATTTTTTTTTTTAATGGCATCCATATTTTTTTTTTCGTTATGAAAAAAGCCTATTTTTCTTTATTCAGTTACAAAATTTTGCAATTTTTGAAAAAAAAAATAAGCGAGAAAAAAATTATGTATTACGATTCATTCGTCACCTCTAATAAGGGCAAAAGTCATGCAGTTTTAAAATAGAAACATTACTTTTGCTAAAGAATGCCATGTAAATTTGGCATTTAAATTAATACAAACAAAGAATAAATAATTATTGTCGGTTTAAAGCAAAGTTTTTGTTTGACATTCTTGCAAATTATTAAATTTGAAGACATGGCACATTTGAAGAGAGACAACGTATTGAAATATTAATGATTTATGGGTACGGAAATAGGAAGAGGACTCAAAGCAAAGTGTGTACTGTATTCAACGTAATTTACTCAGATACTCCTGTATCTCAAGGAACAGTCTGTCAACTAATTAAAAAAATTCGAGAAACTGGTAACATTAAAGACGTGAAAAGAACTGGCAGACCAAAATCGGCAACAAGTGAGGAAAAAGCGTTAAATGTTCTGTTGACAATTGAAGAAACGCCACAAGTGTCAACGAGGGAAGTCGCAGACAATATAGAAATTAGCCATGTTTCTGTGCTTAGAATTTTAAAAGAAGAAAAAAGTCATCTCTATAAGCTTCAATTAATACATGAATTGAATGAAGATGATTTTGATAGACGGATGGATTTCTGTGAGTACACGATATAACGATGTACAAGGCAGATGAGAATTTTGCTTCAAATATTGTATTCTCAGATGAAGCGACCTTTATGCTAAACGGCACATTAAATCGACATAATTGTCGGTATTGGGCGAGAGCGAACCCACACTGGGTGCAAGAAGCACACACACAATATCCGCAAAAAGTAAATGTGTGGGCAGGTATTATAAGAGGACATATCATAGGCCCATTTTTTCTTGATGAAACCCGAAACCCTTACCGTGATCGATATCTTCAACTGCTACAAACTCAGATCATACATGGGATCACAGCCTTATTCCCGGGTGAAAATGGAGGTATTGACAATAGAATTTTCTTCCAACAAGATGGAGCTCCTCCACATTTTGCGGTACATGTTAGAGAGTACTTAAATCATGTTTTTCGAAACAGGTGGATCGGCAGAAGAGGATCTATTGAGTGGCCTGCCAGATCTCCGGATTTGACGCCCTTAGATTTTTTCCTGTGGGGTCATGTTAAAAATAGTGTGTTCAAACAAAGACCTCGTAATTTGCAGGACTTAAAGGTGCGAATAACTGCTGAAATGCGCAGAATACCTGCAGAGGTGTTACACAGAGCTACTAAAGTAGAATTTAAATACCGTTTAGGTCATTGCTTGGCCGTCAACGGAGCTCAGTTTGAACATATGATTTGGTATTGCTGTTTTTTTTTAATATGTATTCTACCTTTGTTACTCTTTAAATTTAATTTGATCTAAATTTTAGTTTTGTGAAATTAATTAATTAATTGTGAGTGAATAGTAATAAATAATTTTTTTTCTCGCTTATTTTTTTTTTCAAAAATTGCAAAATTTTGTGACATGCTTTTTTCATAACGAAAAAAAAAGTATGGGTGCCATTTAAACAAAAAAAATTGATTGCCATAGGAACAAAACAAAAGATAACAACAAACTAAAAAACTTAAAACATACATGGTAATGAACAAAATAACTTTTATTTTGAACTTTTTTTTTTAACTTTGCAAATAACAAAGTTAAAGCCATTATTTGCTACTTTTGTACCACCCGGTATAATATAGAAATATACTCATTTTATCTTCAAGACATATCCCAGGGATGATGACTCTGATGCGCAATTTTCCACCACCGCAGTACGCACACTTAACCATCATAAACAATATTTACAATATTTATAAACACGAACAGCTGATCGCATAGACGCAGAGTTCCTTACTGACTTTCAAAATGGCTGCTGTTTAAATCCGCCGAAATATGTGGAGTGGAGACTATTCTACTGACCTATTCAATTACATAGTAGGTATGCAGATCAGTGATGTTACCCAATAAAAAACGGCTCTCTAAGGAGTCACTATTTCCACATCTACTTTATCATTTTTATTTATTAGTTTATATTTTTATAAGTGTGAAATTTGGATATAACGTTTGTGGCCTTTCTGAACTGTATGAACTTTATGAACTTTATGATTTTTATGACTTTCATGATATATACGTGTATCCAGAATTGGTAGTCGTAGCACTAGTGGTAGTAGTTGCTGTTTATTTGTTATTATGATATGCAGTAGTACATATTTACAGTATATGAATATATCTACACAAATAAGCAGAGAACAATCACATACGTTTTTATAAAAACTTGCGTGATAATATACAAAATAATAATAAGCAATATAATTTTGGTGATGGATGTATTGCTATCTTGGAAACCATAAGAAAACGGTTAAATAGACAACGTTGTAGACAATTGTACGAGTAACTTAATGCCGCTTAGGGAGTGCTTCTATCTTTTTTTGTTTTTGAGATATTTTACAAAAACCGAAAACATGCATTTTCGAATATCTCTTACACCTTATTTATTTCATTTCAACTCTTTAATTTAGAACATTCCAATTCTTTAATCGAACTAAAGTTTCCACCTCAGCATCAACTATTATTTTTCTTGTGGCAGCTGTATTTTATGTTAGGCTATTTCAAAATTACTCAATTTTGTCATTTCAACGATACTTAATACAAGCAAAAAATCAATTTCTACTAACAAAAAACCATGAAAACTCTTCAAGGAAAGTGTCGCAACTTGGCAACACCTCACTATAAAACTAGTAAATGTAACGACATTTTTGATACCGAGTTTTCTTCTGGGAAAAAACGAAAAAAAATTCAACATTACTAATGTATAGCTAATTAAAAATAAATAAATAAACTTATTTATTAGTTATTAAAATACTTTTATTAAAAATCAAAGGAATCTAGTTAAATTGAGCCGCCGACATATTTTTTTAAAAAGTGTTCTTCAAAGTAACAGCCCAAATAAAGTATTTTCTCCAAACTTGAGAAGACTAGAATTTGAACTTTTACTTACTTTTGCAGAACTTTGGTCGAAATGCTTGAATACCCGAAATGGTTTTTTTGTCGAAATGGTTTTGATAAAACGACGACCTGATATGACGACCTTTTTATTCAGTCCATTCGTCGTCATTATATCCGACTTACACTATACATTATACGTTTTCATAAATTTTTTATATTTCTTACCCTGTCGAAGAGTAGGTATATATTGCAGAAGAGTAGGATATTTTTGCAGCTCTATCCTGGGTGTAGTTACTGAACTTCGTGTTAAAGATTTAATTTGATCTATTTTGAATACATATCCCCTTGTTCAAAATTGTATTACATAAGTGTTTCAAACTTTAAATTGATATATCAAAGTGGTGTTTTCGAGTTACCGGGGACTCGAAGAGACTTTAACAGATAGACATATAGACAGACAAACAGAGATACTTTTTCTGTCTCTTAACTTACCTATAATCGAGTTGTAAGTATATGCAAAAAAGGTTGATAGACAGACCAACGGACGGACGCCGGACGGACAAACAGACGAAGCAGGCAGATTTGTTTTTTTTGGCAGAATTTTTTGTTTCTGCTTGAAATAAAAATTTCGTATTAAGAACGTTTTAGGCCAATTTAGTCAATTAGCTTTTTAAAAAAGTTTTCATGAATACTATACTTTTTATAAGACACAAAATTAGGAGTAGGTAAATTCATAATGGCGAATTTTAAAAGAAAAACTGAATATGTACGTAATCTGAAATTTCTTTCTTTAAGTAACTAAAAATGTCATTTAAAAAATACTACATTTGTACTATTGGGTCTTTTGATTCATATAATTTCGTAGTTCCAGAGTAGGCTTATGTATTCTCGTTCGCGTTGCTACTAAATAGCGGTGACATTGTGAATTCATGTCGAGTTAAAGTACAGAATTTTTCATTATTATATTTATTATTTTATTATATTTTGACTGGGGCATTATCTGTTTTATTATGGCAAATTTGAAAAAAGTTTCAAATAAAAGATGCAGTCTTGATTCATTTTTTTTTAATGCTATATACACCACATCTGTGTTTACAGGATGCATTCAATAAAATAAACTATTTTTTTAAATGAAACATCCTGTACATTATTCCATTTTTGTTTGCTCCTTGAAAAGCTATTTTCAAAAATCTGTAAGTAAGGGCCCTTAGGGAATAGTTTGTGAACTACTTTGTGAACTACTCCTAGGCTCGAATCACTGTGAATCGAGCACAAAGTGTCATGGTTAGATTTTTTGAATCCGGCCTGTTTAAGTATTAGGTTCTTGTGTTTTTTCCACGCGTCCCAACCGTGCTTCGGTTCGATTCGGCTTCACTTGTTCTTATACAGAAGATACGGATACTACAGATAAGTGTTTATTCTACGAGGTGTGTAAATTAAGTAATGTAGCAACGTAGCGCCTGATCTAGCAAAACTGTGGAGACATGACTTGGCAGGGTGGTAGGTTAACATGTAATGCACTTTCAGTACAAGTTTGAACTTGTTAGAGTCATTTGCTTGTTCTTTGTCATTGTTTTTGGAAACCGGTTTTTTTCTAGTGCGTTTTAAAACTGAGTGACATTAATTTTGAGCAACGGTGTGTTATCAGGTTTTGCTTCAGACTTGGACACAGCGCAACGGATACTCTTGCAAAACTTCAACACGCCTACGGATACAGTGGTTTTTAAGAGCCCAGGTTTTTCGGTGGTTTAAGGCATTCTCAGAATGAAGGGAGTCGATTGAAGATGAACCACACAGCGGAAGGCCTTCGTCTTTCAAGGCCAAGTTCAGGTCGTGGGTTGACGACAAGAATGATCGGGGAAGAGTTTTTTGAAATTTGAATCACACCACTGTTCATCACATTTTGACTAACGAATCAGGTATGAGTAAAATCTGCTCAAAAATGGTTCCAAAAAAACCTGTCGCAGAAACAAAAGGACATAAAGAGAGAAAGGTGTCTTGACTTTTTGGAATCGATTGAAAATGATCCCCATTTTATGGAACGTGTCATTACTGGTGATGAAACTTGGGTTTTTGAGTACGACCCGGAAACCAAGTGCCAAAACATGGAATGTCACACTTCAAGCTCTTCAAGACCCCAAAAAAAAAACAGGAATGAGCAAGTCGAAAATAAAATGTATGCTGATTTGCTTTTTTGATAGCCAGGGAATTGTCCACAAAGAGTTTGTGCCTCCAGGCCAAACAGTAAATCAACACCTTTACAGAGAGGTTCTTGACAAACTTCGAAAAAGGGTCATGCGTGTGAGACCAAATATCAAGAAAAACTGGATGGTGCATCACGACAATGCGCCTTGTAACACAGCCATTTCAGTAAACGAGTGTTTAGCCAGTAAAAACATTCCTGTGGCTCGTCAGCCTTCTTATTCACCTAACTTGAATCCTTGTGATCTTTTCTCTTCCCGAGATTGAAAAATCACCTCAAGGGACGTCATTTTGAGACCATAGAAAACATGTCTGTAACCGACCAGCTAAAGGCTATTCCAGAATATGAGTTCCAGCACTGCTATGAGGAATGGAAGAACCATATCCAGCGCTGTGTGGCTTTCCAAGAAAGTTATTTTGAAGGAGACAATACTGAATTGTAATTCTATTCGAATAAAAAAAAAAAAAAGTCTCATTACTTAGTTTGCCTACCTCGTATGATCGAAACCAACAAATGCTTCGATAAATAGGCACATCACAGTCCTAAATCGACGAAATACGGCAGTTCGACATGGGTAATTTTGCAAAATATTATTGGGCAGGACACTGCATAATGCGGACTACAAATTAGCGCCCATTCGGCGAAAGGGGAGCGGGCGCGGCCGATTCGCAGCGGTATCATTTCAAATTAAAAGCATCGGGCCGCGGTTATTCTGGAATCAGTCAGGAATAATAGAAATATATAGTTTTTGTTAATGAAGAATGCGCGCACGTCACGTGTAATGCTTTTATTATTTATGGTCCTGGCATAATGAATGGCATAACTCACCGTGTAATTAGACTCATAATTTCTGGCTAATGCGTTAATGCGGACAACCCCCGACGAAAATGATTGAGACTGAATTACTCCGCCGTACCCCAAACAAACCTCATTATTATGCCCGTTCGCTTTGACCATCCCGCGTCGGATTGTTGTGATGTAATCGCTGGTCGCTGGGGGAGTGTCGCAGAGGAGTGACGCATAATGTCCGAAATTAACCAGAAATATTGTTTGTTTCTTTTTAAATCGCAGCAAATAAAAAACTTTAGTTTTTTTAGTATTGATGCTGTTTTTTTTTAATTAGAGCTACAAACGAATAGCCATAATCACACGATTAATTACAATCCATAAAGAAAAAACTGCTGCGTAAGGAATTACCACTTCCACATACGATTTTTTTCACATATAAGTAATTAGTCTAAATCGCTGAAAACATCAAGTAATGTTCTTCAAAGCGTAATATTTGGATATATCCTTTGTGTGCTTGATGACCTTTATGGCATATATGATGTTTGTGACCTATATGATTTGTGTGATTAATATGGCCTTCGTGATTTTTTTTACTCATGACTCAAATAACCTTAGTAACCTATATAACAAAAGGTATCTATGACTCACCTGATCTTAGAAAACTATATGACCTATTCTGAAAACGGATGTATTAATAAAAACGTCATATGAATATTTTTATTATTTCATATTAACATACAACAAAACAATTGCCTCACTTCAACATGCCTACGGGAACAGTGTTTTTTCAAGAGTCCAGTTTTTTTCGGTGGTTTAAAGCATTCTCAGAATGAAGGGACTCGATTGAAGATGAATCACGCAGCGGAAGGCCTTTGTCTTCAAGAAACGACGTAAATGTCGAAATAATACAGGATCTTGTTCGTTCAGATCGTCGGTTGACGACAAGAATGATCGGGGAAGAGTTAAATTTGAATCACACTACTGATAATCAGATTTTGACTCGAGTTGGGTGTTTGAGTACGACCCGGAGACCAAGCGCCCGGAATGGCATGGAATGGCATTCTTCAAGCTCTCCAAGACTCAAAAAAACAAGAATGAGAAATATGTAGACCAAATGCATGCTGATTGCCAGGGAATTGATAGCCAGGGAATTGCCCACAAAGAGTTTGTGCCTCCAGGCCAATCAGTAAATCAACACTTTTACAGATAGATTCTTGAAAAACTTCAAGAAAGGATCATGCGTGTGAGACCAAACATCAAGAACATTAGATGTTGCATCATGACAATGCGCCTTGTCAGATAGCCAATTCAGTAAACGAGTTTTTTGCCAGTAAAAACATTCCTGTGACTTGAGTCCTTGTGTTTTTTTTCTCTTCCAGAGATTGAAAATTAACCTGAAGGGATATCAGTTTGGGACCATAGAAAACATTCAGCTGTACATTTGTACAACAACAGCTGTAATCGACCAGTTGAAGGCTATTCCAGTATATGAGTTCCTGCTATGAGGAATGGAAGAACCGTCTTCAGCGCTGTGTGGCTTCCGAAGGAATTTATTTTGAAGGAGACAATACT
This sequence comes from Aromia moschata, assembly GCA_029963805.1. Lineage (NCBI taxonomy): Eukaryota > Metazoa > Arthropoda > Insecta > Coleoptera > Cerambycidae > Aromia > Aromia moschata. The sequence continues at coordinate 434,450 of JAPWTK010000330.1, read as the reverse complement.
GAATTGTATCTAATTCTATTCGATTAAAAAAATGAAAAACCAGTCTCATTATTTAATTTACACAACTCGTACATGGAGTCATTAAGTATGTTTCCACAATTTTTTAATATTATCCTTACATTTTATTTTAGTGTCATACCCCTGGGGAGTTATTAATTTTATTTGTACTAAGACAATTTATTTGAAACGTATGAAATACTTACTCCCTTCAATGCCCTCAACCTCCCCAAATAATTACTATTGACATTTCGACGTTTGAGAACATTCGGCTGCCACATTTCAAAACACAGTATCCAACATTTGTCTCATAAATTCATTTTTTACTCAGAGCAGATACTGTGTTTATTCCGCGTCTATTGCACTACCTAGAAAACGATATCTTTCATAGTTACGCACATATATTTCGGCAAAACACAGTATCTACAATACAATTTTTGATTTTCTACGCCAAAACACAGCAAATGCTATTTTTCAATAGTAAAATATAGGCGAGCCCTAGTATGTGGTACTTACTGTGTATTAGAAACAACATCCGGAAGAGAATGTTTTACAAAAAATTTACCCGTAAGACAGTATGTTTCAGTTACTGAATTGGCAAATATATTTTAGTTAGATGATCTTACTCGTAACACAGTAAGTGGTCAAAGCAAGTGGTAATTAAGTGGTAATTATTGGTCACAGCAAGTGGTAATTATCAAAATGAAAATATTATGTGCAGATACAATGCTTTTTACTATATACTATTCTCACGTTTTATTAAACATCTATGCCAAAACACAGCAACTGCATTTTTTTTTTGAAAACACACAAGAATCTTTAAATTATTGTTTACGTATACAATAACTTGCAATTATAGTATCCTAAACTGTTAAAATTGTATTTAAAGATCTTTAATAGTTCGAGGGCCATATGTTTAAAGTTTTCTTTAATTTACTCAAAACTTTGAAAATAACAGTTACTGTGTTTTGAAATATGGCAGCCGCATTGTAACCAGTTGAGGCAATAAAAAAAACAGCGAAACTATAATACTCCACTACATGGATGTGGAAAAAAATATCTAAACTTGTACGGACGACATGATACTATATCAGAATGGTGAATTGGCATATTTCTAAGCAACTCTTTTTCAGAGTGAAGACAATATAATTTTTTTCATGTTTTCCTTCTGATACAGCGCCAACTTGAGTAAAATTACTCGTTACTTCCGCTAATCCTTTTCGATAGATATGAGCTGTATTCGATAGGCAATATCTAACCATGTAGTATTTAGGTCAGGACGGATCATTTAATTTATTCGCTTACTGCATAGGGTTAACTTCCAGACCATAGACAGATTTTTCGATCATTACTATATCTTAGACGCAATAAAACGAGACTAATAAAGTTCCATTAAAAACATCTCGCAGCGGTGGCGCATCGACGAGAGTTATTGTTAAAAGTTAGTAATTTATGGCGTTTACGGATAGTGAAATATAAAGCCCCGATGAACGCATCGCATTTCCATTCCCCTATAAGTTATCGGGAGCAGGACGGACTTTTTGTTGGCTTATTTCAATAGTCAGTCGCCGAATCAATGAACCATTATGAAAGCCGTAAATAACAACTACATACGTAGGTATCTATATTCAGAAAACTAAGGCTTGAAACTCGGCGTGTCGTGATTTTGAGAATTATTTTGTTGGTTTTGTTGGTTTATGCTGGTTATTACAGTTATTAAATAATTATATGTTTATACTGGACATTCATTACTATTACGTCATCGTCAATTCTGATTCAATTAGAATTAAAGGTAGTTTTAAAGTGGCATGTAAAATACATATTAGGGGAGATACCTACTTATTTGGGGAACACCTAAGGAGAGATATGTGATACACTTAATGCTACATACGCTCACTGGTTGATGTATGTAATTTTCATTTTTATATAATTCAGGTTTTGTTTATTAGAATACAGATTTTCACGGCCGTTATTCAATAATCCAATATCTTTTTCACAGTTATGCCGTCGCTGTCGATTTATTTTGTAGGCACGTGGTATCTACAGGGTGAAGACTTGTTATCTAGACTCTACATCTCATCACCATCCACAACAGAATGGACAACTCAACTCAGATTCAACACAATGTGCGACGAGGAGAACAAAGACGAAGAAGTAAAGTAAGTTCAAGATGCGCTGGAGGTAAATGGGTACGACCAAAAAGAATACACAACAGACCATCAAGACTCAAGAAACAATTACAGAGAAGCAGCAATCCACTCGATATGTATGCCTGCCATATGTATTTGGAGTTATCGACAGACTGAATAAAGTACTATCAAGGAAGAATGTTGATGTACGTAATGGAGAGAAAAAATACAGCAATTCTTCTTTCTATCGAGGATCTCGTCCCAAAGCTGATGACAAAGGGTATTTACAAACAAGACGCAGTGTCCACTCCAGGATCAAGGAAGACTAGAGGCATAACTTGGACACAAAGCACAAGTGGACAGGAAAGTAAAAATTAACAGAGCACGACTGTACTCAGTACGACACAATGAACAGGGAATTCGAAATCAATCTAGCACGATAGAGGAAGGAAGCAGCACCGAGGTACATAGCGAGGAGCAGAATAACAGCAGTTCTTAAAAAAATTCTGAAGAAGCTTACAGTATGATCGACGAAACGACAAAAGTAAATTAATATAATCACGATATAACACGGAAGATATATATTTGTATATGTTAGTTTTAGGACATGTAAATAATATAATTTAAGGTACATATATAAAATAATACCTAGTAGTTTCAATAACTCACAGCCGTGTCTCGTTCGTAGTCCTAAAAATTTTGATTAATTATTTATTTATTATACAATGTTTATATTATACAATGGGTTACTGTCGCTATTGAGGTAATTTGCAGACTCGCATCATTCGACGAAGGATTGTCTAACAACAAGTAGTTAAATATTTCTATGTTACTTCAACAATATAGTCCTTAACAATTCGGTAGGCGTACCTAGAGAGGTGTAGAGAGTTGAGTTATTCCCAGCCACTAGTCCGGTGCACCGCCTCGCTAACCTGCGCTCCTGTATATAGTCTAGAATAAAACTCGCACCGAAGGATTCAATCGTACCAAACCCTCTACAATTCCGCATCTCATCTAGACGAATTAACACATTCTTGATAAGGGTTAGATATTTCCATATACCTGTATTTGCAATATGAGCAAAATCGAAATATTGAAGTAAAAAAAAAGAAACTTTCAAATTTACACACTAGTTTATTACGAGGAAAAAAAAAACAGGAAAACATTACAATTTCTAACTCTTCTAGAAAATCGCTCTAGATAATTTTAACTAGATTAATGCGGAACCAAGCAATACTAAAATAAAAAATCTAAAACATAAATAATATGTACCTGTGTACCTGCAAATTTACGTATGACAATTTTCAAGATGTTTCAAAAATGTAATTTCTTTAGTTTTTCAAAAATACTTCGAACTAACAAATGGATCTACTTCATTTGAGTTTTTTTATGTGTTTTCTATCAAAATATTGCAATACTTTTTTAGAGAAGCAAATAAGTTGGATGTTACTACTGTAACTTCCAGCTTATTTTACTGTACTTCAAGCTGGATGTTACTACTGTAACTTCCAGCTTATTTACTAAAGTAAATAAGCTGATAAAGTACAGGTAGTAGTCTGAAGCACTGGTACTTTATACCAAGATTGCATTAGGTTATAGAACTTTTTAAACACATTTAGTTTTCTACCAAAATTTTAGACACAAATTACTTTTATCAGAAAAGTTTAACAGAAAATCAATTAATACATTATTATTTGAGATAAATATTACAGAACAGAATAAAGAATACGAAATTCTAAAGGATAAGGAAATCCTGTACATGTTGTAATATGTCTCTGAATAACAGGAAATGACGTATATGATACCACGTGTTCTTCCACATACAGAGAAAATCCTCAGATCACGTTGTGGGTAAAGTCAGGTTGCCTTACAACGCGTTGTGGGTATTTTCACGTGCCTTAAAAGCGAAATATCAAATCTCTTCGGCTATTGAGTTAACTTCAATACCCAATAAGTGTTGTGGGCGTTTTGCAACACTCAGTGGCCGAAATAATTACCCGCAATGCGGTGTGGGCATTGAAGCATATCCCACGCGTTATGGGTAAAAATTCCTGCAGTGGGCGAATTTGGTTATAAAAAAATATCATATATAAAAAAATGAAAATCGTTGGTCTCTTAAACTAGTTCCCCTCCCCTCTAAACTAGTGAATTATATCAATTATAGGTACATTTTTGAATAGTGTAATCTTTTCTCAATTTACTGTAATAAGCGAAGGCCTTCTAGCATAAAGGAAATAATGTATAATTTGTAATTTCTTCAATTTTAAGAGGATAAGAATGACAATAATTTCCGTTCACTGTTATTTGTCGTCGGAGGTCCATGTTTTGCCCTTATTAGGTCTCATGCCTCATCAGTGTGATATATCTGACGATGAACAACAGTGAACGAGAGTCTCGACATATTTTCTCGCCACGAGAATACAGCGGTGGCAGAGGAACTGCCCTTTAGTGTGCCTAAATGGGACTCGACGTATTCTGGTGGGTCTGATAAGGTCAGTAATCACTAGGTGTCGTTTCCGGAAGGATATCACTAATGGTAGGTCCGTTAAGCGAAAGCGATATATCTGATGAAGAACAACAATGAAGGAGTCTCGGCTTTTTTTCTCGCCAGGAGATACAGCGACAATATAGAGGGACTGCCCTCTTATGTGTTTAAATGGAACTCGACATATTCCAGTGGGTTTGGCGGCAAGATCAACAACCACTAGATGCTGTCCCGGGAGCACACTACTGACTATGGACCAACGGACCGTTAGATATTCATTTATTGCATTAAATGATCGAAAGGTTCTGCATACATTGGATAATACGAGTATAACACAATTTTTTTACATACCTCTTTATTGCAGCAAGGGAATTTGCTGCCAGAACTATGTTGGACAAAACAAAATTTGTGTATTCAGCGAAACTTAAATTCTGAAAATTGTTGTACTACAGTAATGATATTGTTTGCTTACAGATAGGACAACAGCTTGTGAAATTCTGCGTCTAATAAGCCTAAGTTCAAGGTGATGGGTCGATTGTGTGAAAATATATCGCTAATAAAGTAAAATTGCGATGTTTTCAAAAAAACCGTGAATAACTCCGAAAATACGAAATCCTTTTCAAAGCGCTTCTCACATTGAAGAGAAATCTTCAGAGTATTTGAGTTTATCTGACTAACTGAACCATTTTGGAAACAAATTTCATAGATATAAAATACTTCTAAAATATCATAAAAATTTAAAACTACCTTCCTTACTATAGTCTTCGCAAAAATCGCTGTTCATGAAATTTTAATAAAATACATCGAATTCTAAGAGGACTATTATTAACCCATTATTTTTTTAGAGTTATGTGTAGCGTAAAATAAGCCTCATTTTATGGGTACCTCGAAAAAACTAATAGAGAAGGTCACCAAATTCTCCTCAGGTGTGAAAAATAATAATCTGATATACTCGTAGGTATATTGTCCAGAATGTATATGCGCATTTTTTGAGAAAGTATGATTTTGCGCATGAATATTAAAATATGAAACGAACCATAATCTGAGTGTTAAGTCCGAAAACCCATATAAAATAGATATTTAAAGCTTATACATATTTCCAAATCAAGTCATTTTCATGAAAAATTCTTTGGTAGGTTTATGAGGTCTAACGAGAAGAATAAATTGACATAATTTGAGATAAATCGGTGGTGGATCCAAGAACCAGACTTCCTGACCCTTTTCCTTTTCCACCTTTCTCTCAAAAGTTTCAAATTAGCAGTAGCATAACGAATCACACTGGTATCTGTTTATCTAGTAAACATTGACAAGAATGACGACGCCTCCATTTGACGACCACTTATTATGACTGAAAATTACGGCCATTCCGGATGACATGTCGGGGGCAGGCACGCCTCGAATAAATTCCGGAGGGGCGTTATAAATCCGAAAATGAAATCTGGCTTCATGAATAATTTGATTCATATTGGTATTTGCAGCCAGCACATTAAAATGAAATCTTTCTGAATTACGAGAATCCACAAGCGATAATTTCAAAAATCCGGTAATAAAATGCGAGATATAGAGAGTAGGTGAATGTAGTTGCAGAGGCGTAGCAGCGGGGACCGGTTTCCCATGCGTTACTTTTACAAATTGATCGGTTGAAGTTACAATACCACATATCCATTACTTTTGCTAAATTATGAGGTATGGTACAAAATAAGTTACACCTGTGAATTGAGGGAACAAAATTTCACAAAATGAACAAGAACAATTTAAACTTTACCGAAATTAATATATGTGACAGACCACTTTACTTAATTCGGGTACAAATAAACAAAAAATTCCAACGCAACAATCGACAGAAGCTTGTTTGTAAGATGCAAGAAATGTAGATATATTTGACAATTTTGAAATGAAATGTGATAATCATAAAAATGGAACACTCTAATAATAAACGATATACAGTGTATCCTCGAAAGTTGACATCATATGGGAAAATATTTAGTAATAGATTTGTTGATAATATAATTTTGGGACCTGTTAGTGTATATTTTACGTATATTAATTTGTCAAATGAGATTACGGTGCCATATTACTTGCATCTCAAATCAGTATAATGTGTCTGTGTAGATAATGCGTCCTACTGCGTAATTTATATTAAGTCGAAAAGGTGTGACAACAGCGCGGCAATATCCAAGGTAAGAATTTCAAAGGTGGTGAGAAACTTTGTTAGGTTTTCAAACATTTGCCCGTCATACTCTTGTTTTAGTTAAAACGAATAATAGTTATATATGCACGTTTAGAAAACTGTACTACCTAATATACTACTATTACAATTACACTACTATAAACATGATTGGATCCAATGTAGACAATGTAACAAATGGCTGCATGACATGATGCAAATGGACCACAAACTGCCAAAGACAGTAGTTTTTTATTTTAATTAGCGTAAAGTTTATTTCACATCGCACAAAGTTTCATTTTTAATACAATATTAAAAATTACTTCTATGTTATGTGTTTTGGTGTTTTGCAAAAAGCGAGTCACCTCATTATCCTGATTTACCCTATTAAATACCCTAATAATGTACCCTAATAATTTTTGGAACTAGATGGACAATATGGACATTATAGAACAAATGGGGTCGTGCAAACATTTCATCATTTGAGTAAATTGTCAGTATAGAGATTATTTCTGTTTAAAATTCTAGGTATTTAGAAAAAAAACCTTTTCGTGATGATTTTTGTTGTCAAATTTATTCCATTTTGTCTATCTAGTTTTAAAAATGATTGCGTTAAATAACTGATAAAAATGTTTGTTATTGAAAACTCTGATACTTGATAGACATATTACAATTACATTTGTATATTACAATAAAAATATATTGGTTACAATAACTTCAGTCAAATATCTCACAGGTTGTCCTCTTGAAAATTTAATTTTAGTTCTTCTTTCAGAATCTGTCAAAAAAAGTTGTTTTTAAAGTATTTTTATATAAAAATATGTCCGATAACGTAACTTATTATTTCTTGAATATAGAAAGATGATTAAATGAGGACAGTTTTAGAGGATTTTATTTCCTGTTCGTCTTTCATTTTCCTCTTTCATCCGAGTCCTCTTTCAAGAATTTTCGCTGAATCAAGAATTTATTGGGGAAGATTTTATGTGTGCCTGGATGGGGTTTTTACACAACAGCTCCTTCTCGGTCCATCCTGTAGGTCTCTGAATTGCCGCCAGAATTTCGTGACTTCAAATTTTGACATGGGGTTGTTTTTTGGGGTTTGGACGGCGAATTCTTTAAGCCACAGCGTAGCGACTTCAGAGCATTAAAACCAACCTTGTAAGCAATGTAGGCTATCGAAATTTAACCTTTTAACGGCGGGACTGGTCGATATATCGACCAGCAGTCATATTGGGGACTTCACATGAGAAACTCATTAAAGATATGTACAAATTTCACGTCTAATAAGAGGTCGATTTTAGGTCACATCTCCTCGCCGCAATAACCGCAAGTGTCTAGCCCGAATAGAACGCTAATGGCGTTATTTTAAAGAGTGTTACATTAATTTTGACGAGCAGTTTATTTGGAACTGGAGAGGAATTCCCGTGGTGGTATTTCTAGTAAACTGCTTTTTTCGTGTTTTTCTGAAATTATTATGTATTTTTTGTTTTCTTCCTATATACATTTTTTTCAATGATGCCCGATTTAACTATAACTATTGTAATTAACACCTTTATGTATTATAATAATTACTTTATCAATAAAAGTAAATTAAAATGGGATCAGTAACTTAAAGTTAACTTCCATTTGTGGCCTCATTTGTGCCCTCTATCAACTCAACTCTCAATTGAGAGGTCGGGCCATCGCATTTAAGTCGTTTTGGTGGCGATGGCGCGCCACTGGTAAACTTTCAGCGGCGAAATGTATGCAGAAAGAGCTACTATATCGTGTATAGATAGGTCGGATGGGCGATACTCGTCAATCAGTCCGAAACGCAGATTGGCAAATGCTCGGGCCTGACACTGATGTGGATGTCGATTTGCGAGCCGCGGTTTTTGCGGTATAAACATGTAGTTTACGAGTGTAGCCGGACAGAACATGAGCGGTGGGATTGCCGTTGCTGTATATGATCGTTCCGGGGGGTTTAAAATACCATCAGCCCCGTGCAAATCCACCCCGTGACGTCCCGGTTATACGCCCTGGATCACCCAGACCAACTCATCAAATGCATACTCATTTGCAGAGACCGCGGTAGGATCACCATGATTATTCCACCGCCCGCCTTCGTACCTGTACTGGCGTTTACTGTTGTTTATTATTTACTTCGATCTGTAATTGAAAACCAGAATACGCATAGAATTGGGAAATTTAAAAAAATCATTTGCCTTTTCAAATATATTTTTCTTTATACTGGGTGTCCAAAAACTCTCCAGTGAAACAGAATCCTCAGACACTAGACGTAATCTGTATGTCGATATAACCAAATTTCAAAAACCCAAAAATACTAAGGGAGCTAGAGCTCTTTGAAGACGGAGCCTTAAAGTGTTTTTTTTTTAATATTGTGACATTTGTAAAAGCTGACATTTATTAAGTTTTATAGTTTACATACTTAGTTTATTTAGTTTATACACACTACCTATTAGTAAAGAATTGTATGGAATGCCATATTGAATATTCTGGATGTCACAAGAATTTTCTAGAAATATAGAAACTATAAATACTGGTGTTGTTGCTAGGATAGAGTTAGTTATGTTCTGAATGTTATACAGTTAAGACCGACGTGTTGTAGAGTATTAATAAACGTGTTTAGAATTGGAGAAGTGATTAATTTGAAGAGAAATTCGGAACATTTTGGTGACAGCGGTGGGATTATCGAAGAATTAGAAGAGTTTGTATATGGTGAACACGAGATCCACAAAATACGACGAGGAAACGACGGCAATGGATGTGAGTGAAATACTAAAATTTTTGCAACAAGGAGAAGAAAAGCGGCGGCAAGAGGACGAAAAGCGACGAAAGGAGGACGAACGACGACGACAGGAGGACCGTGAGGAGGCAGAACGACGACGACAAGAGGACCGTGAAGAGGCAGAAAGGCGAGAGGAAAAGCGACGAGAGGAGGACGAACGACGACGGCAGGAGGACCATGAGGAGGCAGAACGACGACGACAAGAGGATCGTGAGGAGGCAGAAAGGCGAGACGAAAAGCGACGACAAGAATACCGAGAAGAAGCTGAGAGGCGACATCAGGAAATCTGTGAGTCCCAAAAAGTAATAAACACCAGGTTGAATGAATTTTCTGGAAGAATCGATGGCGTGGAACAACAGATTGACCAGGTAGGCCTAAAATTCAATAGAATCGAGAAGGAATTTCAGGAGAATAAAGAAGAAATCGAGAGAAAATTAGAAGACACCAGACGGCGAGTACAAAAAGAAATACTGGAAAAGATAAATGGGCTGGAGCACCAATTGAATCGTACTTCAATGTCCGATTCAGGAGATTGTTTGACGTCACCAGATACTCCGTTACAACATTCAAGCCTTATGCACACTGAAAAGTCAGTACACAAAATGCTTAAGCCTCCTACGTACGATGGACAGTCATCATGGTCCATGTACCGCAGACAGTTTGAGGCTGCCGCAAAGGCCAACGGATGGACTCCACAAGAAATGGCTACTTCGCTAGTCATATCTCTCAGAGGTCAGGCGCTAGAAATCTTACAGAGCATCCCGGAAGAGCCTCAAAACGATTACAACAGGATTGTAGGAGCATTAGAAATAAGGTATGGACACAAATACCTCCGCCAAGTTTACCAGTCCCAAATCAAAAGTAGACAGCAAAGAAGCAATGAGTCCCTTCAAGAATACGAAGCTGACATCGAACGACTTGTCCATTTGGCATACCCTCAAGCACCTAAAGAATTTCTCGAGCAAATTGGCATCCAGACTTTTATTGATGGACTAGTAGACACCGAAATGCAGCAAGCTTTGCGGCTTGGCAGACACACCACGGTTAGTGATGCACTCGTAGCTGCTTTGGAATTTAAAGCAGCTAAAGAAGCATCGAGGGAGCTACAAATCTAGAGTAAGGCAAGTTAAATTCGATGAATGCCAATCAATTCAGGAAACCATGGGGAAAATAATGAGAGAATTAAACGAAATACAACAGTCGAACTCACTACAAAAGAAAACCAGGCGCTGCTACAACTGTGGAAAAATTGGGCACCTACAGCGTTTGTGCAGGGCTAGGTCAAGGTCCCAGTCAAGAACGAACTCACCAGATCAACAGCCAGATTTGAAATCAAGATCCAGAAGTCCAGACAAAAAAAACTGGAGAGAAGAACATGGGACATCGGAGACTTCACAGCACAGGACTAGTCGTTCCCCAACCCCGGACCGAAGACCTCGTTCCAGATCACCAACTAGAAATTCTGAAAACGACAATTAGTCGATGCTAGAGGGCGCGTGTCGACTACTTATACTCAATGCCCCAAGATTTCTGTCTCAAAAATAAGTAGCGACGAACGAAGCTTGCTAGTCCATGGGTACTTGGACGATAAATTATGTTCCTTTGTCATTGACACCGGTGCCACAAGAACTATTCTACGGCCTGACATTCTGCCAAAACCACCAAACGAATTATCCAAACATGTGAGATTGGAAACAGCTACTGGAAAACTAATTCCTGTACATGGTGAAGTATACGTAAAAATTCAACTGGGTTCGAAAATCATGTATCACCAAGTTTTAATAGCTGATATTAGAGACGACTGCATATTAGGATTAGACATATTGAGTAAACATGGTTTTGTCGTGGATATTAAAAACAGAATTATACAAATTGAAAATGAAGAGATAGTGATGGCCCCCAAGCTTCAAGACTACAATCAATCAAGAAGGATAATCGTTGAAGAGGACATCTAAATTCCCCAAGGATCGGAGAACATCATCATTGCAAAATTGGATAGGAATGTTGAAGGTCTAAGTACTGGAATAGTCGAGGGGAGCGAAAGGAACGATGGCTTATTGGTTGCAAGAAGCCTTGTACAGATGAATAATCAAATTCCAGTAAGAATTGCCAACATATCGGACAAGAAGATTATCCTTAAACAGAATGAAGTTACCGGAATGATCGATAAGATGCTGAAAGAAGGTGTCATCGAGGAATCATCGAGCCCATGGTCTTCACCTGTTGTTTTAGTTACGAAGAAAGATGGCACAACAAGATTCTGTGTGGACTATCGGAAGCTGAACAACGTTACTAGGAAAGATAGTTATCCTCTACCTCGAATCGACGATACCCTGAACACTCTTTTAGAGTCAAAATGGTTCTCAACGTTGGACTTGAAGAGTGGCTATTGGCAAGTTGAACTTCATCCCGACGATAAGGAGAAAACTGCGTTTTCTGCTGGTACCGGCCTTTATCAGTTTAAAGTTATGCCATAAACATCAAGTAAGAAGTTTTCTTGGACTCTGCACATACTACAGGAAATTTGTAAAATACTTTGGAAAAATTGCTAAGCCATTACATCGGCTCACAGAAAATAATGTTACTTTCGATTGGACTCTGGACTGCCAGCAAGCTTTTACAGAACTGAAGAAGCGCCTAACTACAGCACCAATTTTGGCATACCCTGAACAAGATGGAATGTTTATTTTGGATTGCGATGCCTCCCAACATGGAATTGGATCAGTCTTATCCCAGGTTCAAGACGAAGAAGAAAAAGTTATCGCATATTTCAGCAAGACACTAGGCAAAGCGGAAAGAAATTACTGTGTTACAAGGAAAGAATTACTGGCCACCATCAAATCGTTGGAGCATTTTCACAGTTACCTTTATGGAAGACACTTTTTAATTAGGACAGATCATGACGCCCTGCAGTGGATTATGAATTTTAAGAACCCAGAAGGACAAGTTGCTAGATGGATGGAGAGACTACAACAGTATAATTTCAAAATAATGCACCGGAGTGGAAAAACACATGGTAATGCAGACACATTATCGAGAGACCGTGTTTAGAACAGAAATGTCGCTACTGCCAGAAGATTGAGACGAAAGAATCTTCATACGAGGCCTGTAATGAACTATTAATGGCAACAACAATACAGGTTGAAGATGAATGGTCCTCGGAGGAATTAAAGAAGAGCCAGAAGAAAGACAGTGACCTGAAATTAATCCGGAACTGGCTAAAGAATGGAGTTCGACCAACTTGGCAGGAAGTTTCCAGATATGGTACGAATATCAAGGGATACTGGGCTCAATGGAATTCCCTTTGTCTTCGTGATCGCCTACTGATCGGATACTGCATCGGAAGTGCGAGAGCCCCGATGGAGTATCCGCAGTCTACCAGTTGGTCTTGCCTAAAGCAAGAATCCACCAAGTGTTAGAAGAACTGCACAGCAGCCCAACCGGAGGACATTTTGGAGTAACCAGGACTTTGGCTCGAGTTAGGGACCGATTTTATTGGGTAAACTGTTGCCGAGACGTAGAAGAATGGTGTAAGGGATATGATTTGTGCTCTGCCAAAAAGGGACCAAACACAAAAAGCCATGGTAAAACGTGTCAAAAAACGTTTTTGAGAAATATAAATTTAAACTTTTTGTGTTATGTGCATAGAATCCTATTTGATTCTATGCACATAAAGTTGGCTTTTATAGATCAAAAACAGCAACAAAATTAGTTTTTCAACATTGCTTCACGCATCGTGAAATTTGCCTTTTTAATGTTTTCTATGGTCCCAAAATGACGTCCCTTGAGGTGATTTTTCAATCTCGGGAAGAGCAAAAAGTCACAAGGACTCAAGCCAGGCGAATGAGGAGGCTGAGGAGCCACATTAATGTTTTTACTGGCTAAAAACTCGTTTATTGAAATGGCTGTGTGACAAGGCGCATGTTGATTTTTTTACTGTTTGGCCTGGATGCACAAACTCTTTGTGGACAATTCCCTGGCTATCAAAAAAGCAAATCAGCATGCATTTGATCTTCGACTTGCTCATTCTTGCTTTTTTGGGTCTTGGATAACTTGAAGTGTGACATTCCATGCTTTGGCATTTGGTTTCCGGGTCTTACCCAAGCACTCAAATCTCATCACACGTTCCATAAAATGGATGTCATTTTCAATCGATTCCAAAAAGTCAAGACACCTTTCTCTTCTGATGTCCTATTGTTCCTTCCTTTTTGCATCCCCAGTTCGTTAGTCAAAATCTAATTTGATTTAGTTTAGCAAAAAATTAAACAAAACAAAAATTGACTCTTCCCTGATCGTTCTTGTCGTCAACCGACGATCTGAACTCACAAGATCCCGTATTCTATCGACATTTTCATCGGTTATTGAAGATGGAGGCCTTCCGCTGCGTGGTTCATCTTCAATCGACTCTCTTCCTTCTGAGAATGCCTTAAACCACCGAAAAACCTGGGCTTTTGAAAAAAGACTGGTCTCCTGGGCGGCCTGGTCTCCGCAGGCGTGCTGAAGTTTTGCAAAAGTATCCATTGCGCTGTGTCAAAGTCTGAAGCAAACCCTGATAGCACACCGTTGCTCAAAATTAATGTCAGTCATTTTACAAAAACAGTTACAAAGAACAAACAAATGACTCCTAACAAGTTCAAACATTTACTGAAGGTATTACATGTTAACCTACCGCCATTCCAAATTCCGTGTCCGCAGTGTTGCTAGATCGGGCGCTACGTTGCCAGTCTCATTGCTTAATCACACACCTCGTATTATTAAGTTGTGTCCAAAATCAATAAATTCATATTGCGTATTCTAAAAAACTGCTGTTAGCACACCTGGTTTATTACACAGCTCCACAAAAAAAAAATAATGAAAAAATACCTCCGGGGTCTGAGTAGGTGTACTACATGTTTTTGGGGACCCTGAATCCGAATACGATGTCTATTTAACTCCATGTCATAAGGATTTTCATAACCTCAAAAAAACTGCTTAATAATGAAATGTCTCGATAACTCTAGCTCTATAACTCCATGAAAATTGAGAACCATAAAAAATAAAACCCCACACACCTTAATCCTTCAACATCTTTCCCCCACAACGCCACAACCCCATAACCTAACAACCCTATAACCCCGTAACCCAGAAAATGAGTAAAAACGACACTTGTGAGTGTCTTAGCCCTGACGCTTCGTGTCTACGCGCTAGATGTAGTAATTGAGACCTAAAACTACATTTCTATCGATTCTACAACACCTTAACCACATAACCTATTAATCCTATACCATAACCTAACCATAACCGTTATCCGTTATCCAGGGTCTCTGCCGGATCACGGATCAGCTCCGTTGCCCACCGTCAACCACGTGGAGGTGCCCTGGATTGCAAACATGCGAAAAAATAATTCGATTTGGTGCATGAATGCGCCAATTCGGAGTAATACCCATTTCGCATGGACTACAAAGCAGTACTATTTTTAAATGGACTTCTAATTGTGATCTTCTTACACCAAACCGACATTTTCACTGTACCTGTTGGTTCCCGGTTTATGTAATGTATCAAAGGAGTGGTTGCAAATTTTAAGTTAATTTAAGCAGTATTCTCCTTAGATTTTGCAGCTGTGGGGTTGTAAATTTATAGGATTAAGGACCTGTACTACAACCGGCCCTCAGACAGGGCTGTATTCACAATTTTTTTGGGTTATGTGGTTATTGGGTTATTAGGTTATGGTATAGGATTAATAGGTTATGGGGTTAAGGTGTTGTAGAATCGATAGAAATGTAGTTTTAGGTCTGAATTACTACATCTAGCTCGTAGACACAAAGCGTCAGGGCTAAGACACTCACAAGTGTCGTTTTTACTCATTTTCTGGGTTACGGGGTTATAGGGTTGTTAGGTTATGGGCTTGTGGCGTTGTGGGGGAAATATGTTGAAGGATTAAGGTGTGTGGGGCTCTATTTTTTTATGGTTTTCAATTTTCATGGAGTTACAGAGCTAGAGTTATCGAGACATTTCATTATTAAGCAGTTTTTTTGAGGTTATGAAAAATCCTTATGACATGGAGTTAAATAGACATCGGATTCGGATTCAGCGTCCCCAAAAACATATAGTACACCTACTCAGACCCCGGAGGTATTTTTTCATTTTTTTTTTGTGGAACTGTGTTATTCTTTTTAATTCATATTCGTTAATCCCTTCTAACACTACATTAACACCATATTAATTTGGTTAAGTTGACGTGTCTGAGGACTTTTAAAAAATATTTTTAATTTGGGAAATAAATAATTTATTCCATACTTTACATACACCATGTAGAAAAACAGATCACTAACACTATATTAACAAATAAGAACAACTAGAGTCAACTCTGACAAAGAAACATCGTAACCAATATGACAGTTTTACAACATATTGAGTATTCTTATGTAGTGGATACTAGCAGAGGGTCCTGAGCATGCAAATCACAATTGCAAAGTCGACTAACCAAAAAATACTGGTTTTGGGAACATTTATGACCTCATCCCTCTAGTTAACGATATAAATACGTAACTGATAGTGCACTGACGATTAGAGTAGACTGCTTTAGTATGCAAGTATGCAAGAAGAACCAAACTCGTTCTAGACGAAACAATTAACGTTAACGAAGGAACCGGCGAACCGCGGCGCTCATCGGTATGGATTAACCATTGGCCCAGTTTCTGGACAACGCGGCGGCGGCGTCGCTCCCGTCGAACTCCCGGCGTTCCTGCCGTCCTGGTACGTGCGCCCCGCTTCTTCCTGCCTCGACGAGATGCAACGGGTGACACTGACGACCTCCCTTCACTCGGCCGTCATCTTGAGTGGCGCGAGATGACGAGATGACGTCATTGCGGACAGCTGCATCGCTATCGATTAGACGGAACTTTCCGTTGTCCCGTTTCGTTCCCGCCGGCTCGGCTGTCGCTGTAGAAACAGTACGAAACCGAGAATCTCAAAGGAAAGGTTTATTGGGATTAGGACGCTGTTTTCTTTTTTTTTTTTCGTGGGTTGTCAAATTGTGGTCAAAGTTTCCCATGTGTTTGAAACTAATCATCTTATTATATACAGTCAATTTGATTTTTTGTATTAAGTCCCCCTAAAGTGTAAGTCCGCTGAAGGAATCAATGGTTTTTTATACATTTGATTGACAATAGCCTAACCTACTACATTTTTTTTAACAGGGTCAATTTTTTCAAAGATCGTATTAGGAATTTAGAATTATGTGACACAGGATCATAGTATACTACCTCCATTTCCTTTATTAATTAAGTCAAAGTTTTAAAATTTTCATCTTATATACATAATAAATGTCAAATTTTGGTCTATAAACGACCATTATATAACTTCCGATTTTACCGGAAGTGCCACCAACTTTCCAACCATTTTCAAATGGGCCGCCCTGTATATTATTGTGTATTTAAAATCCTCATAATGTTCTGAGTTCAGTGATACCAATTAAGTGAATTTTTAAACACTCAAATATTTTTTAAATTGTTTTTTAGTTTTTATTTAAGTGTGCTATGACTATATAATTACAACCTAAACCATCCCAGCGACCTTAAAAAAGTGTTCGATGATTGAAAAGAACTCATTATAATTATTACGTTGGCTACGGCACATCAAAGTGGATCAAAATCATTTTCGACCAGAAACTTTTTTTTCAAATATCACGATACCGGTACTGTGGTTAAGTAAAAGTACAGCTACTATCCACATTAGTAGTATAGTATAGTAGTACCATTACTTTTTGTATGACACAAATTCTACCAGATTTTTGGCGAAACATAAAGTCTAGATTAATATATTATTATTATTAAGTACAAATTAACAGTTTATTATAAAGTGGCTGTGACCAAATGACTGATAAGGATTTTATAGGGTCTAGGATTATTAACATGAAATTAAATGGTCAATGCAGACTTAAAACGAAAATTGAAAAACGATAAAAAATATTTGAGTCCTTAAAAACCAATCTATTTGGTCACTGAACTCTTATGAAGATTGAATTGAAAATTATGAAGATTTCAAATATACAGTAATAAATAGTATGTTCCATTTAAAATTTATAAATTGGTAGCTCTAATAAAATTTATATAAACGTCGTTTACAGGTCAAATATTGACATTTATTATGAATATAATATACTAAAAATTTTAAAATTTTGGTTTAATAAATAAGGAAAAATATATAGAAAATAATATACCTATACTGGGTATTCCACCTAAGACGGTTTCTTCCATAATTGCAAATTTAAGAAAAAAATGTTCAAATAAAAGTTGTCCTAACTGATGTAGTGCATATTTATAAAGTATTTCTAATAATATAGGGTGCTCCATTTCATGTAACAGCTACAAAACCTCATTATTTTAAGTGGAACACCCTGCATCTTTGTACATTTTTAAGTACCTCACTAAATTTTAAGTCGACTTTATTCACCATAAATAATACCTTCGTTTTGGAGATATTCAACTGTTTTTGAAGAACATGCCGATGACAGCGCTCTAAATTATAATAGCGTCTAAACCAAAAAAGTTTGGACAGTTTGTGTTTGGTTCTTACTACGTTTTGCACGTTTTGCATTCATTGTTGTCAGTAAATGTTGTAAATAATATTATCAGCCTTCTTGCTTCTTTTAGCCCGGTGTTGGTAGGGTGGGGTATCACAAACCCTGTTGCAGATTCTGAAACTTTAAATAAAGTACCTTGTGTTTACCAGTACCATGTGTTTATTTATACCTTTAAGTTAAACCTTATGCAACATGTTGTCATATTGCACGCGGCATTGAACACGACGCATGTGTAAATATTATTTGTTAAAGTGCTTTGGGATATTACATACCCTGCCTTATCAAAAGTGTTAACAATTTGAAAAAAGTTTGTTCAAGTAAATATTGAGTAGTTATTTAAAATGTTCAGTTTTTCGCAAAAAAAAAAAAAAACACAAAAAGATTTGCAAGATAGAAAAAAAAAAGGATTTTCGAATCATAGTCTTTTACTAATAGAAGGACTTGGTGGTAACATTTTTATTTTCCCTCTGCACACTCGTGGAGTTAAAACAAGAAACCCCTATTCATATTTGTATCATAACTTTTTTTGTAGGTTGACTTTAACACTACAAAAATATGTACTATGTAGCACAATATAATTTATAGTTCTCCCAAAACGTTTAATAGGTCACTCACAGTGAAGCACTCTGGCTATGGGTAAAAATATTACGTTTTAACCAAACTTAGCTTAGTCCGTACAATAGTTATTGGTAATTAAGATACAGGGTGTCAGAGCTACAATTTTACTTCCGTAAATAACTTAGACTTCCGTAAATAACTTCTTAAAAAAATGTTTTTTTCAAAATTTGATAATTTGGCGTTTTTTTGAGGAGAGGAATTTTAATTTGTCAATCGATTTCGTGTAAATTGTAGCGGGCGCTCTCTGCAACATTCTAAATACATAAAAACTGTATTGTGGTCAGCACCTAATTGGAAATAATTGTAAACTAACTCGTGCCAATCATGTAGCCCATAAGCCCAATCATATCCCCACACCAAAATAATCTCCGGAAATATTGTATTAAAACCAAACATAGGTACAAGTAAGGCTTTTAGTTTATGACTTAAGAGTTTTTTTACCTTAAAAAATAATTTAGGACTAAAACGATTATAGAGTAGAATGCAGGCTTTCACGGCTGTTGTCCAATGGTGAAGTTATTTCTTCCGGGTTTTGCCGCGGTCGTCTAAATTGACTTGACGTTTCGCTGATCATGCTGTCAGCTTCAGAAGGTTTCTAAAGACTGGTGTTGTCGAATTTTGCTCCTCGTTATATACCTTGGCTCTGCTATGTTTGGCTGCACATCCGTCGAGCTCGGTTGACCATGACATTCCAGGTCACTGGTTCTTGGTATCGCTAATCTCCATGTATTACTCAGTCGATACCCGTTCTCCCTAAATTATTATTGTTTTTCATGATCTCCAGGGATTCTCTAATTATTCTTGAGTAATATCTTGTAGTTTTGTCTAACACTCTGATGTTCTCATAATCGATTTTGTGGGTCTCGTTGGTATGAACATGCTCCACTATTGCTGACTTGTCTGTATTCCCCAGTCTGGTATGTCGTTGATGTTCTTTGATCCATTACATTGTATACTTCTTCCCGTCTGTCCAATGTAGCTTTTTCCACAGGTACATTTTAACTCGTAGACACCTTTAGTTAAAAGTCTAGGAACCGGATCCTTGTTTGAGGGAACCTGCTGTATTTTCTTTACCGTGCGAAATCGTACACCAATAGTCTTTTTCGACAGTATTTTCTTGGGTTTATCTGTCACTCCTGCGACATAGGGTAGGCAAGCATACGTTGTTGGATGTTGTTCTATTATTGTTCTCTGGGTGCGGCATACTCTGTCAATGTATTTTTCTTTATAACCGTTTTTCTTTAAAGCTTCCTTAATTTGCTTTAATTCCTCTAGTCTGCTTTCGTCATCACATACTGTTTCAGCTCTATGAACTAGAGTTTTGATTAACGATCTTTTCTTTTGCGGATGGTGATGAGATGCTGCGTTCAGGTAACGATATGTGTGATTTTTCTTCCTGTATACTCCAAGCGCCAGCCTGTTATTGTTTGTACGTTTTACTAACACATTCAGAAAGGGTAAAACTCCGTTTTTTCAGTCTCCATTGTAAACTTTATGCAGAATGTTCAGATAGTCGAAGAAAACTGTCAGAGAAGAAATTCCATGGGGCCATATGGTGAACGTATCATCCACGTACTGTAGCCAGCATATTGATTTACTTTCCTCGTTCGCATTCCTACCACGCTGCAGAGATAAGGAGATTACACCTACATTCATCAAGATAAACCATCATCTACGTACACCAGCTGTCCAGAAAATTGTCAAGAGGACAGAACAGACGCTTACCAGGGAGAGAGTAAGATATACATACCACCAATTACATATTGTGTCGAGTTGTACAACCTACACTTGAAGACCACTGGAGGACAATCGATCAAATAACCTACGAACATGCCGAATTGCAACAAGATCATACAACTAAGAAGCAAATTAAGAAGTTCGAGAAATTGCAGACAAAGAATTCAACTATTAAACCTGAACTGGACGTCAAGAAAACCGTTATCAACTTAACAGACCAACCACTACTAGAGGAATGGACATCTGTATTAGCCAAAGGAATGAATTTCGCGATTGCGTCGAAAAAGATACCTAAAGAAGAAATTGTCGCCGAAGTCGAAAATGCCATTAGAAGTATACCAGTTGAAGAAGACGAAGAGGTGAGACACGAAACATGCCGTATTCTGAGGAAATCCAAGCCGCCAAAAAAAGAAACATCAAGCGAGAAGAAGAAAAAGCACTCAGAGACATACGTAACAATCAAGATATTATTGTGTTAAAAGCAGACAAAGGCAACGCCACTGTTGTCATGAAGAAGGAAGAATACCAACGGAAAATAGACTCCTTATTAGATCCGGAACACTACAGAAAGCTGAAAAAGGACCCGACACCAAAAATTGAAGGACAGGCAAGGACCATCATTAAGGAGTCACAAATTTCCATCGAGGAACAACACCGTCTTCTGCCAAGCGAAACAAGACCACCACGACTCTATGGCCTGCCTAAGATACATAAGACTGATAACCTTTTAAGGCCTATCGTAAGCACAAGTGGATCACCGACATATGAGTTAGCCAGATATCTTGCAGATATTCTTCAGCCCTACATCGGAAAGACTAGCAGTTATGTGAAGAACTCCACCCACTTCGTAGAAATTCTAGACGAAAGTTAAATAACCGACAGTGACATCATGGTGAGCTTCGATGTGGAGTCATTATTTACTAATGTACCAGTTGAAGAGACAGTTAACCTGATTCGTCAAGAACTTGTACCTAAAGTATTAAGTGAAGACATACCTGATCTAGTCCAGTTCTGCCTGTCAACAACATATTTTCTATGGAATGGAGATTTCTACGAACAAAGGAACGGAGCCGCTATGGGATCACAGCTTTCACTTGTAATTGCAAATTTATTTATGGAAACGTTTGAAGAAGAGGCCATTCGTGGCAGTGAGAAGAAACCAAAATGCTGGCTACGGTACGTGGATGATACATTCATCATATGGCCCCATGGAATATCTTCTCTGACTGTTTTCTTCGAATATCTGAACACACTGCATTCCAGCTTTAACGAAAAACGGTTATAAAGAACAATACATTGACAGAGTCTGCCGCACCCAGAGAACAAGAAAAGAACAATAACCAACAACGTATGCTTGCCTACCCTATGTCGCAGGAGTGACAGATAAACTCAAGAAAACACTGTCGAAAAAGAATATTGGTGTACGATTTCGCACAGTAAAGAACATACAGCAGGTGCTTCCCTCAAACAAGGATCCGGTTCCTAGACTTTTAACTAAAGGTGTCGAGTTAAAATGTACCTGTGGAAAAAGCTACATTGGACAGACGGGAAGAAGTATACAATGTAGGATCAAAGAACATCAACGACATACCAGACTGGGGAATACAGACAAGTCAGCAATAGCGGAGCATGCTCATACCAACTACAAGATATTACCCAAGAATAATTAGAGAATGCCTGGAGATCATGAAAAACAATAATAATTTTAATAGGGAGGACGGGTATCGACTGAGTAATACATGGAGATTAGCGATACCAAGAACCAGTGACCTGGAATGTCATGGTCAACCGAGCTCGACAGATGTACAGCCAAACATAGCAGAGCCAAGGTATATAACGAGGAGCAAAATACGATAACACCAGTCTTTAGAAACCTTCTGAAGAAGCTGACAGTATGATCAGCGAAACGTCAAGTCAATTTAGACAACCGCGGCAAAACCCGGAAGAAATAACTTCACCATCAAACGATTATGTTATTTTACATTACAAATGATCTTATATTTCTAATAGGATGCAGTATGTTCAAATAAAACATGTTGAGAGCGAAAAAAGGCAGGGATAATATGGGGTGTGCCTCAAGGCATAGTTCTGGGCCCAATTTTTTTTCTGTACATGTATAGAAATGGCCTAATGTCACGAAGTAAAGGAGTTGTGTCGTCGAATATCATTCGAGGACACACGAGATTATCATATATATATGTCACTTGAGATTAATTTGAGCAAATTTATCAGTATAAAAAAATAGGTTGTAAATGAGTACATCAGCAAAATAATGAAATCGAAGAAGTAAATCGTTTAAAACATCTAGTGGTACATATCGATAAACACTTAAAAAAAGATATTTGAGTGGACGAATATACCTATTAAATATATTAAAAAGATGCGATCCATCCTCTATAAATTGAAACAACTAAAACAATTTTAGAAGTACCTTTAATTAAATTAGAAACAATGTACTGTTCACTAGTAGAATCTCATATCCAGTATCGTTTAGCAGGATGGGATCTCCCCACTCTTACAAAAAATCACCCAAAGAACTTAGATATCATTCAAAATCATCAAAAATTCTTTATAAAAATTATGTCTGAAAAGTATAACACTAATCAAAGTGATCTTCTCTATAAGGAAACTTAAATCCTTAATACAAGAAAAATGTGTTTATACAAGATGTTGAACCTACAACATAAAACAAAATATAATTTATATTTTTATTATAATAGTCAATCATGATTCATGGAAATGAGATGAAAATCCAAACAATCAAATTAAGAAAAACCATAGGACAGCAGTCGTTTCGGTTCATAGGTTCACATCAATACCGCCGGATACCTGTAGCTATAAAAAAATGAACCCCTGTTAACCACTTTAAAAAAACACTTAGATTGGATCAATAGTACACCACTAATAATTCGTGGTGTGTTGAAGTACAATTATTGTATTTCACAGTTATATGGAATTTACATAATGTTGTCTGTACTACAAACCAGACAATGTTGGTCTTATGTTTCCGGAGACGCTGAATCCGAATTCCGGGTATGTTTGCTCTCATCAGGTCAGGATTTGTACTTATCTTCAAAAACACCTCAAAATAGTAAAAATAGCACTTTTTGTTCATAGGAAATAAAAACTGTCCACATATTCACCACACTGTCCACATGACCACATGTCCACAAAAAACGACAATATAACCCCCATCTTTTGGTTGGAAAATGCAACCTAGCTTCAATATGCAGGTAATCACGACACTCGTATACAGGGTGTCCCGTAAAGAATGGGCCATACTTCAGAAATAGCTTCACTGGGTCAAAATAACCTGTTTTAGCTCAACTTACCTTAGTACCATTGTGCTTCCTTAAAAAGTTATAGGCCTTGAAAAAAATATATTTTATTTCATTTTTTTTCTGCTAATTCTGTCAATTTTTAAGTTGTTTCACGTAAAATTGGGATAGGGGGGTTTTTGGAATAGCCTAACATGAATATGATGTCATTTCTCGCGTGAAACTTATTCTAATTTTTCAAGGCCCATAACTTTTTAAGGAAGCACAATGGTACTAAGGTAAGTTGAGCTAAATCAAATGTTATTTTGACCCAGTGAAGCTGTTCCTGAAGTATGGCCCATTCTTTACGGGACACCCTGTATATTTGGGTCGTTGAGTTTGAATCCGGGCGCTGTTTTAACTCATCGGATCAGAATTTGCCATTAACCTCAAAAAAAATATTCAAAATTCACATAAATTGCACTTTTTGTTCGTAGAAAATTTCTAGTTTCCAGACATGATCATGAGATTTCGGAGTCATGGAATCCAAATATCTTTTTTTGTTTACCCTACTAGATCAATATCTGACTAAAAAAATAAAAAATAAGAAAACAAATAAACTGCTCATCAAAATTAGCGTAACACTCTTTAGATTAGCGTCATTTGTGTTCTATTCAAGTTGGAGACATGCGGTTTTTAATTTTCGGTAGCCTATAGGGTGGATTTTAATGTCCCGAAGTCGCTACGCTGTGACTTAAACGGTTCGCCATCTACACCCCAAAAAGCATGTCATGGTTTTACTTGAAGGCTCTTAGAGTTGACAGGACCCACTGTGAACGGCCGATTGAGCACCAAATATTCCATTTCCATTTCCAACCCACCCCCAAATTTGCCGTCCTAAGAGGTTGTGGGATGACTCAGAAAGCTTTCCTGCGGATACATGAACCTTTTTTGGCACACCCCCGACTCGTCCGTCGCCTTCAAATCCTCTTTTGCGTCCCATCACCCTCTTTTTTTGACCACCACCAAATTTTTTTTGAGTGGATGAAAATGCCTGAACGAGGACTCGTTGGGTAGGGTGAACCTTCCTTTGCATTTGTGAGAGCCGACAATCGCCAAATTCGCGAGATGCTTGGTATGCGGGACAAGTGTTCACATCTTTCGCGAATTTCGCGATTGTCGATTCACACAAGTGCAAAGGAAGGTTCCGCCTACACAACGAGCCTCCTTTCAAGAATTTTCACCCACTCAAATATGTTTTGGAGGTGGTCAAAAAAAGAGGGTGAGGGACTCAAAAGAGAAAAGAGGATTTGAGGGAGACGGATGAGTCGGGGTGTATCAAAAGAGTTCATGCATCCTCTGGAATGCTTTCAGAGACACCCCACGCATCAAGACTTGCTTACAACCCCTTCCAGCGCGGCAAAATTTCAGGGGTGGGTTTCACAGTGGGTCCCGTCAAGAGCTCTGAAGTAATGATATGACATTCAAGACAAATAGACATCCCACGCAACCTTCTGCAGCGATGGATCAAGAGGGGGTAAGTGGAGGTAGGAGTTGGTGTATCTTAGAGCGATGCTTGGATTGTCACAGAGTGAAAGCGAGTTGTGGCGCCCCACATCAATTTATTAGGCTGCATTAAGATCAACGGATTCGCCCAACAGAGGTCAAATTCGCCCAAGAGGTCAAACCACGCAAAACTCTTCGTAAATGCAATGGGGTGGCTTAGGGGGTCTGGAAATGGGTTGAAGAGATGGGACATCGACCAAATACACAGAACTTATCGAGTAGGTCTTAAAGTGTGCCGGAATGGAGTTTTTACCCGACAGCGTCCTTCTTAGTTCATCATGCATATCTGTGAAATTGCCGTCAAAATTTTGCGAATTCAAATTTCGACATGGGGTTGCTTTTTGGGACACTCCAAAAAGCATCCGCCGTCCACACGACGGCGAACTATTTAAGTCACAGCGTAGCGACTTCGTGACATTAAACAACCCTATAGGCTACCGAAAATTAAAAACCGCATGTCTCTAACTCGAATAGAACGCAAATGGCGCTAATCTAAAAGTGTTATGCTAATTTTGACGAGCAGTTTATATCAAAATAACTGATTTTTTAGTCGAAGAATGTAACTGGGCTTCAGATTGACAAATATCTGATATAGACTGAATAGATTGATGATATACGAGTATATATGATATTTTTATGTTTTTTTGAGGTTAGGTTTGACGGTATTAGGTTAAGAGTAAATGTTGACTTATAGGGTAAACAAAAAAATATATTTGGATTTAGTGACCCCAAAATGTCATGAACAACATGTTCATGAGATTTCAGGGGTTCTATTTTTTTAAGTTAAAGGTAAGTTCTACTCGATGAGGTTAAACAGATCCCGGTTTCAAACTCGGCGACCCAGAGAATATATTTTATAAACATTATGTTTATCTACATATTGAAGCTAAGTTCCATTTTCTATCCAAAATATGGGTTATAATGACGGTTTTAAGGCATTTTTTGAGGTTATGTTCGCCGATTTTGAGGTTGAACGTGATTATTGAGATCATATTACATTGAGTGACCCAGATTTGAAATCAGCGGAACAGACCAC
The DNA here is from genome assembly GCA_029963805.1 of Aromia moschata. Classification (NCBI taxonomy): domain Eukaryota; kingdom Metazoa; phylum Arthropoda; class Insecta; order Coleoptera; family Cerambycidae; genus Aromia; species Aromia moschata. Next base: position 408,107 of record JAPWTK010000330.1, on the reverse strand, counting down.
GCCTTCGTGTAGTAAATACTATTTAACATTTAAATATAACAAAAATGAAAGAAAGACTTACCACATGCATTGGTTTTATTTTAGCTTTTTTGCTTTCATTTTATAATTCCTATCTGTTTTAACTATTTTTCTTCTGATTTATTCGACGAGCATAAAACCTGAAGTGTAACTAAATTTGATGATTTAATGACAGTTTTATTTATAATATACATATTTATTATGTGTTTTACATGTAATATTCTTAATGTTAAGGAAATTGTTTTGCTGACACGAGAGTAGAGAGAGTTGCACTACTCACTAGTCCGCGGAATTCAGTGGTTTCCTCTTAATTTCTTCATGGATGTAATGTTGTTGTGAACTTTATTTTGTATTTTTTAAGAAAAATACATTATCATTATTATTATTTTTATATTTCTAGGGAGCTAATTTTTTTCGTTATAATTATTTTTTCTTTCTTTATTAACTACATTAACATTCTTCGTATTCTTCAAGGAATCAGTATAAGTCAACTGGTAACACTCGTGTGTCCAAAAACGGTATGTCAACTCTATACTTACAATACCTATATATACAATGTAGCTAACGAATGACTACATTCTGTTCAATTCATCGTGCTTTCGCGTCACCGACGCTATTATTAAAATCTCGCCCCGTCCCCAAACTAAAATAATCTCCGGAAATATGTTAACACTTAGCGGGGCGCGCAAGAACGTTTCCAATTTATTTCTTATTCATCTCGCGACGTCGCCGCCACCACCGCCGCCGCCGCCGATGCGTTGTTGTTATTTTCCGCGGCGAAAACTCGGCCGTGATTTACGCCTCTCGAAACCCATCTGCGGTTAATCAAGCGCTTATCTCGGTCGCCGTCCTTCATCATTACCGGAGTTTTTGTTCATTACGGGCGGCGTCAACGTTCAGATGGTGCTTGATGAAAAATCTTCGGAAATTGACAGGTCTTTTATTTGCAGATTTTCGCTCATTCATATCTCATTTTCTCCGCTCCTTAGACAATGGGCGCGTCGAGGGCCCGGAGACGGCCCGGTAATTCCTCCTCTCCGCCAGGCACGTCGTTCATAAACCGCCTAAGTCGCTATTGGAACCGTTGATCTTCATCTGTCATGCCGTTAATGAGATCTTAGCTTCTAATCTCCGACGAGAGCCCGGCTGCTCTCCCCGTTTCCAGGAAACGGCCAACTGCGAGGTCTCTTCGAGGAGATGCGTGCTTGATACGACCGCCTTTGCGTTCTTGTGCTGCTGCGTCGCGTTTTGCTTATTTTTCAACTGCTGAACGGTAGTGCCTCTGTCTCTGTTTTGTGAGTAATCTAGAAGCTATCGGCACATTTCGGTCTCGGTTTCACAGTTAATGATTAACTATACTGTTAATACGCCAATAATAAATTGCACCGGTACAAGTGTCATTTACAGTAGAGTACAACAACATACATATATATACGAGTTTTTTGGGTCGCTGAATCCGAATTCGTAGTATTTTTAAACCCATCACGTTATATGCAGTCGCAATGATAAATCATTGTCTAAAATCGTCAACTTTAACATTTATAAGGTTGAAGCGGGAACCATGGTACAGAATAATGACAGAGATTGTTACTTTTTTGCCATAAGATATAATTTACAACAGAAACCTAGAGTGAATCCACATCAACTCGATTTTTTGACATTCTATGTCTTTATTATGGGATTGCCCCTGGAAAATATTGCGTCGTGCGTCACGTCATGCCCCCCCCCCTTGGCCTGGGCCTGGATGAGAGCTATTCCTCATTTAAACCTTCATCTCGGCCCTCATTTAACTCTCATATAATTCCTCATTCCAGCACTCATTCAAGTCATGGGTCCAAAGACATAGAATGTGCCATGGCCAATAAACCCTTAGCCCTGTGGGTCTATGAATCCTTGGACTTAATAATATCATCCTTTGAACTCAACAACTCGAGAGTCCAGTAGATGCGTTTATAGAACTAGAAACGACGTGTTTTGAAGGTTTCTTAGCAGACAACCTCAAACCGAATAACCCCAGAGATAAATATGTGTGACCAAAGATGCATTAAACATCATCTCCATTTAACTGCAAACGTAATAATTCCATATTCCTGAGGATTAAATGCCATGTATGGACGTGTAGTAGGTTTTACCATTTACCTCCCATTGAGTCGGAAATGTGGTCTCCCATCACACAGTATCAAATCGTTACATTACATCACATTTCATTTTCCACGTTCTTATAATGAAACGTAGTTTCAAAATAAATATGCTCTCATACCTGCAACCTCCTTTGGATATACTGATTATTCGAATACATCGAGAAAGTGAGGAAATGCAACTACTTTTCCATGTTTGAGGATATGGAGTTGAAGAGTTATAGAGTCTGCGGTCTGAGATGCTTCGTTTTTAATGCTATATACGCAGCTACCGGGTTATTACGTTATTAGGTTCAAGGGTAAGGGATTATGGGGTTAAACAGTTTGATCATTCTGGCTTTCAGACCCTCAGGGTCATGGGTTAGATGGATTGGCGCTGTCTGCTCACAACCCCCGAAATACGTGATTTCTAGTTTTCATACTTTCAGATCCCTGGGCTATTGGATTATTGGATTTGAGGATATGGGGTTATAAGGTTATGGAGTTCACTCTAGGTCTCTCTTGACCCCTAAACAGTATGTTATGACAAAAAAATAACAATATCTCTCTTTATTCTATACCAAGATTCTCGATTCAACCTTATAAATGGCAAAATTTGACGATAATATGTAGACCATTTTCTCAGGTTGGCGATGTGTTTAAACTGACTACGGATTATGATTCAGCGACCCAAACACACATGTAGGTATGATACAGTAGTTTACTGTAAATGACATATATTTTCTTGTGTGTCGGTATTATTGTACATACTGTATAAAAATTACATAGGCAGCCGATTTTCTCGAGGTGGTGACCTCATATTTGGAAAATGACATGTATAAAAATTGTTGGGTTTTGAGAAACGAACTTAAACATGACATGATCGAAACTATTCATTAAAAGTATGAGGGCTTGTAGAAATGACGGATTTTTGAAAACTTGGACAAAGGTAACAGGCTTATGGCAAACTTCATGAAAATATTTTCAAGATGGCTGCACTTTCCATTATACCGAAAGTCGGCATCAACTTCCTTATTTTAAATGGAATGGTACCCTTTTTATTTATTGCATATCTGTATTCTACACATTATTATAGATACCTACATTTTTATAAGATTTTCCTATACCTACCTTTTATCGTTGTTTCTTTTGAAGTTTTTTGAAGTTTTCTTCATAGCAGTATAATATTTGAAACTATCTGTAGCGGTCATTTTAGAAAATTATGTATCGGTATTAGCACTGCGATTAGTTGAACCCTAAAGCTATGCAACAATGCTTTTGTTATTTCTCATTTACGTACAGGGCTTTTAAAATAGAACTACTATTTAACACAAGTTCAAACCATCCAAGCTCATTTTTGTAAATACAATGGCCCATATTTTATTTTACGTTTTAATGTAGAATTACTAATATTTAATAGTTTTTTAGTTACCTATTTAGTGTTTTTTTTTAATTTACTTATAACTTCTAATAAATCATTATACTTTTCCATAGCATGCCATGGAAATGATTGTGTTAATGTCACTGTTACTATTTTTTTTTAAACAATGGCATAATTTGTGCCATCTTCAAGTTAATCGAGTTGTATATCTGTGTTCTCTGTGATTATGTGATTCTGTGTTCTCTGTCAAGATGAAAAATCAAGAATATTCAAATATGGATATTAATTTATTATACGCTTAAGATGCTTGGAACAAAAACATCAGTGACCCCTACAGATAGTTTCAAATGTAATGGATGCTGATGAACGAAAATTTCAAAAAACTGAAAATAACTTAAGAACGGTAAAAAATAGGTATGGGTAAAGTCATAAAAATCTGTTTAAAATAACGTGTAGACTCTAAACATGAAATAAAAAAGTACCACTCCATTTAAAATAAGGAAGTTGATGACGACTTCCGTATAACCGGAAGTGCATCCATTTTGAAAAATATTTTCACCAAGTTTGTCATTTTATTAGCTTAAGTCCAAATTTTTAAAAATCAGTCATTTCTATATGTCGCAATACTTTTAATGAATGGTTTCAATAAATTACCCTAAATCACACAATGGGGTCAAAGGATCATCACAGAGTCAAATTAAGATTAAACTAATTATCAATTTGATCGATTTTCTTGAAGTAGTTATCTGAAATTGGGAAAATGACTTGTACAAAAATTGTTCGGTTTTGAGAGACAAATTTAAACATTATTTTTAACTTGATTTGATCCTGACCGTTAAGACAATAAACATAAAGGTTAACTTGAAAATTTCAAACAGGATCTCATATTTTTGACTCTGGATTTGAAACGCCTTTGAAATTTTTCATTCAGTCATTAGTATGCCATAAGTCCAAATCAAGTTCAATTTTAACTATTGTATTGACCAAAGTCAACAATGAGTGTTCCTATTTGAAATTTCAAGTTGGCCTTTAAATGACCTTGACTTTGAAGGTCAAGTTAAACATTACAATTAAGTTCATTTCTCAAAACCAAGCTGTTTTTATACAAATCATTCTCCCGATTTCAGATAAACATTTTGAGAAAATCATCCAAATTAATAACTGGTTCAACTTTGGTATGACCTTGTTTGATGTTTTGACTTCATAATATGAATTTGTCTGCACGTAATTTCACGCTCTTTCTGATTCCGTGGTGGAAAATAAAATTTAAAAACACTATTTAAATTTAAAATTTTCACGTTGACCTTAAAATGACCTTTAGGGACACATCAAGGTCAAGTTAAAGCTTATGACTTCGTCTCTCAAAATCCAACAATGTATTTTGTATAGGTCATTTTCCCGACATCGGGTCACCACTTCGACTGTCTTGATACTTTTTGTACAGTTTGTATATAGCAGTTGAAGTTTTGATCAACAGTATTTCAAAAAAGTGTATTTGGTTAAGTGATTCTCGGAGATATCTGTGTTGGTATTATTTTTGTGAATTTTGGATAGCACTATGGAATATTGAGTATTGGGAGAGCATACAGAAAAGTTCGTCTAAAAGAATTCTCCATGTACTGGAGTAGAATTAGAACCTTTGGCGTAGAAACACATACATATAAAATTAAACATGTTTTTCACTATCACCGAATTACTTAACGCGCGTTTTGCCAACCCCCATCAGAATATGACTAAAGCTTTTTACAATAGTGCCTAGCGAGACCTAGTGGTAAAGTTGTTTGTATTTAACGTTTATTGTCATGTTTGTTTGTTTGTAAAGAATGGAATAAATATACTAGTACCAATTAGTAATAGAGTAATTAGGGTTCGGAAATATGTGCTACAATGCAAGGCTTGGCACTATAAAACTCTATGATAATGAAAGTATAAACTTTGTTTTCTAAGCGCCTTGTAAATTATATACGCGTGTATTTCTTGTCCCTGCATACGTACGCCACTAACGGATTCTGACAAGGCTCAAGGTTATTGAAGGAAAATGATCGTTCCACATCTACTGAAGTTAAAGATGCAAATTTATATTTATATCGACGATTGCAAGGATTACACAAAATATGTGATCTGTCTATTGTAAAATTTACGTATTCAGTCATCCTTTTCAGTCTATTCACAAATGGTACACATGATCATATACATTACACAAAAAACTATAAGTAAATACACTCCATAAACTATAAAAGAAATACGTACACGGTGCAAAATACGTATGTACACACGTTTATTAGTTAATCACATTGTATTGTAGCACACTTTCTGAACCCTAGTAATAGTCATATTGTTATGTCTTGAAATAATTCACTTCTTGTCTTCAACATACGTTTATTAATATCTACTTTACAATTCGTCGACCTTAACACTCTAATATTCAAAACACAACTACCTTTTTCTTAGCAACAACACCACTATTTATAGTTTTTACATGTTACACATGAAAAATGTGTTTTTATACATTTGAAAATTTATGACAACTAATACAAATTAAAAGGTGAAAATATGAAAGTAATAACCTAGACGTTGAAATTATGTCGATAGCCCTGTAGGCGATCTAACTTAACTAATTAACTACATCAACAGTTACGAGCAAAAAGTTAAGATATCGCCAGGAACGCGAACGAAACTCGAAGAAAGTATAGAGGCAGAGAAAAAAGCCATGCATATAAAGGCAACCCTTTGTCGAATAAACACATTCAGAGCCGGGGTCTGGGGGTCCGGGGGCGGCGAAAGAGGTTAATTCCTGGAGGCCTCGTAACACGCATCGACAGCACAAAGCCGCCCCCACCTCTGCGGCCCTCTCGCAGCGGCGGCGGCGGCGGCAGCAGCGTCCGATAAGCCGTTATTCCGTCGCCCGGCCCCTCACAAAGGCCTAATTAGCCATAAACTCTCTGATTTATAACGGCACAGAAAATGCAAATATGAAATATGAAAATGAAGATGGCCGTAATAAAAGTGGATATACGAGGCTCCGCAGAGCCATTTGTGAAGGCGCCATGACTCACTCGTCAGTTTTATGGGCGGACGTCCATCATGTGGATGACGGGCCTCATGGCCGCCGCCGCTCTGCCCCCGGCAGCCTCTCCGCGGGGGCTGCAGCGTCGCCGTCGTCGACGGCTCCCCGTGACTTATCGCACAGCCACGCCACCGCACTCTTTGTGCGACGCGTGATTTATATTTTTAATAAAATTGGGACGACCGCGCTCTCACTTTGCCAGATCCACTTCCAGACTTTTTCCTCATTCACATGGCCCCGTCGCCATCGTGATGATATGTCGACTCGCGATGTGCGAGGTAGCCGCTCCCTCTCGAAACTTCCCTCTTTTAAAATTTTCCGAAAACACATGTGTGTAGAGAACACAAAAGTGTGTTCTATTTCGCAGCTTGTAATGACATATGCTTAGGCTGTAGTCATGTATTTATATCTATTGCGGCCATATAAACCGCAACAAATTAATGGAAATTTAAAAGCCAAAGATACAAAGTACAATTATATCTTTGTACAATTATATCTATAAGCCTCTATTAAATTTTCGTGTTCGTATCAAATTCGCGTGTTTCACTCGAAATTTAGTTTAGAAATATTAATAGAATCAATGGAATGTATACATTCGCTGAGAGCTGCATATGAGGAAGTGGGAAGTTTTTCCAGACGAGACGTAGTTATTAATTTTGATCATTCTAGCCGGTCAGTAAAACATTTCCTAAATTTGTACCGGCAAATTGGAAGCGTCAATTGGAAACAAGGAAGTGACAGACCCAGAATAAAGACAAAAGAAAACGTTGAAATGGTTAGGCAAGTGATAACGGACAACCCAATAACATCAAATAGCCATCTGAGCCATTAAGTGAATCTGTGCTATACAGCGTATCAACGAATTTTGAAAAATGATTTGGAGCTCCATCCATATCGACTGCAACCCACACATGAAATTCTCACAGCGGACAAACATCTAAGATTACAGTTCTGCCAACGGTTTGTGAACCATTTTAACAATAACGATGCTGTCTTCGGAAATCGTTTTTTTTTTTACTGATGAGATGAGGATTGGCTCCATCCTTTGGGCTATGTTAACTCTGAGAATATGAGATTTTGGAATGCAAACAACCCAAGGGCGTAGCCAGTATTTATGTTTGGGGGGGCGGGGCGCCCAATGCAGATTAAACAAAAAAGCCAAAAAAAAAAGGTCAATAGAGGCAACGGCAACCGCAATCCCCCGAGTATTTTGGTTTTTACTTGACCCTTTGGGGGAGGGGAGGGGCGATCGCTGCAGATTAAACAAAAAAGCCAAAAAAAAAGGTCACTGGAGGCAACGGCAACCGCATTCCCCCGAGTATTTTGGTTTTTACTTGACCATTTGGGGGGGGGGGTGATCGCCCCTATCGCTCCCCCCGGCTACGCCCTTGTAACAACCCTTATTTTGAAACTCCAATACACCAACAAAGAATTGTAGTGTGGGCAACTGTGAGCAGAAAGAGGTTATATTGGCTATGAGGAGAAGGTTATATTCAACAAGATGGAGCTGGTGCAAATACTACTAGGGAAAAAAAATTATGTAGGTGAATTTTTCAAAGATCACGAAGATGATATGAATACTAACATATGAAGAAAATATTTGACCCCTTGTGATTTTTTTCTCTGACCTTGTGATCAAAAAAATTAAATTTCTGAAACACCCGTTGACGATATGGAAGGCCTTCAGCAACGCATTCTCAATACAATTTAACAAATTAACACCGTGGATACTGCAATACGTTATTGAATCAGTTAACTCATTTGTGTATAAATATGGACGGTCGTCTATTTCTTTAATAGTGTCTTATTTTTTTCGAAAATATAGTTTCTTTTTAATAAAGTTTATTAATTCTGGTTTTATGTACCTGGTAAAAGTATCCATAAGATAAAGTGAGAACCTTGACAATTCAATAAGATTATAAACTTAAGATTAAGAATAGAAAACAATAGAAATATGTATGTTTTTTTGCTTGGCCAAATTTTTAGCTTTAATTTTGAAGGTGATCTCGGAAACATCTGAAAAAATGTGGTTTAACTATGTGTATCAAAAGATGGAAAAAATAATGTAGCGCCTCATGAAAGCAAAATAATACGGATGTTTTTTTTTATGGAATATGGGATTCCCAGAACTATAAAAGCACTTGTTTATAATACTTAAGAATATAAACGTCTACTTCATAACTACATAAAAGTTGACCATTTTTATGAACTACTGAACAAAAAAAAAACTGGCAAAAAATCGTTGAATAATCTGTTGAAAGTATGTTTTTTTTTTTTAGGTTTTGAAGGTAACCCGCCACTCCAAAAAAATAGGTAAAATGTAGTTTAACTAGATTTATGAAAAGAAAAAGAAACAATTGGCGTGGCACCTCATAGCAGCAAAAAAACTATGACGAATTTTATTTTTGAATATTTTTTTTAAATAGGTACGGGACCCTGGAGGACCAAAATGTTATGTAATAGTCCAAAACAATGTATTACATAAGCCTATTTTTCTGTTGAAGGCCTGCTGTTGAAGGCCATAGTACATACAAGGTGATTAAAAACATTTTCAATCAAAATTTAAAATTTAATTAAACCACAAAAACACATATTTTCCGTAATAGGGATGAGAGGGAGGAAGTTAGGAAGCTGTCAACTATAAACTTTTATTTTAGCACCAGGTACATGTATATAACCTCGAAATTTCGAAATTTTTCTGGGGCCGATTCGACTATCTTATCCTGGGGCACCCTTTATAGAATTTAAAATATCCATGTTTGAGTCTACTAGACTCCAATAAATTCTTAAATTATTCATACCCAAATTCAAAATTATGCAATGATTTTAGTCAAGCGACAATAAGAGCCGTGACAGTCTTCAAACCAATACTGTGATTGATTTAGTATCAACTATTCTGTATTTGTATCCATAACTAACTTGAATTTATGTGACTCCTTACGACTTTTGAATCACTGCCTCCATTTAGCTTATAGTAAATGTATCTATTGTCACATCTTCTACGGCGCAGGCGACTCGCAGTCGTTTTATATCCCGAATAAAATATTCATCCACTTCTTCGGCGAGAGCTACTCGCGCGACGTTTCTTTGTCCATACTGAATTTACGAGTGTAAAGAGATAATGAAATTATAATGTCGAAAATAAACATGCTACATAATCACCTCGATTTTCTTGTCGCGGACGCTACCCACCTGTCGAGTAACATAATAAAGGCGTAGGTATTAACAGTGTAAATTATGGAGGTAAACGACATTTAAACGTCTAAGCGTCTAATTCTGTTGGACGACTTTTCGAACAGTTGCACCGCAGAGAAAAATCTACTACCGAGTGAGCAAAATCAGAATGAAAGTTATTTTATTAACAAGTTATTTTATTAAAGTTATTTTTTATTAACAAATTCTGGCAGTGGCGGCTGGTGGAATTTGATATTCTCTATTTCCGTAAGGAAGAATGAGACGCACACTAGACTTTAGTGGGTTATTACTAAAGCCAAATGGAATTCTATAATAACAAATAAACTTCAAACAAAACTTGTAAAAAAAACGAGGTTTTTTCACGAAATACCCAACTACTATACTCTTCTTGACAAGCGTTTCGCCACCTAAGTGAAAATTAAAATTATAGTTGTCTATAGTATAGTTTTCTTCTTCTGAAGATGCCAACTTAGTTGGCGAAACGCGTGTCGAGAAAAGTATAGTAGTTCGGTATTTCGTGGAAAACGTTCAGTTTTTTGTTTCTACGCTGACGGTTTCAGTCCCCACTCCAAAACTTATAAGTTCTTTTTCAACAATTTGGCGCACCTCCAGAAAATCTGGAAATTCTGGAAAACCTCCAAAAAATGGAACCTGGCCGCAACTATATTTGCGAAATATTTTTTTAAATATTGCCTATTTTTCTGTCTGTCTTTGTGTCTTTGTCGATCTCAGCTAAAGTTATGAAAATTGGAAATTTTATTTCATCCCAGCATTTTATTTATAAGATTTTGTAATAGCTGCAACTAAGATTTTTTTCTTCATTTAGTTTAGTTTAATTAGTTTTTCTAGTTTTTCATTTCTTAGGTCAAGTAATAACTCCCAAAAATCATGTGGGTCCCATGCTTCCTTACGAACATTTCAATTACCACCAGTCGCCACTGCCTTCGGGTTTTCGTGGAAAATTTAGGAAGTTTAGAAGTAAGTAGTAAGGTAAGTAAAGTAAGGTAGGTAGTCACTTGTTTATGTATATTTTTGAAGGTTTATTTCGCTGTTTTTTGCTCAGTTTTAACCCCCATTTATCCAAAAATCCCTTTAATCGACTTTTTGTTTATCTTTAGGTACTTCGCAAACTATACAAGATATCCGCTTCAAATTTGATACACGTATACAACATAACAGAATTTGCAAATAGATTAGGAGCTTAATAGCGCAGTTGATGAGCAAATTGAAGGGGTAAGTATTCAAAATCTGAATTAAGAAAGACATTCGTGTGACATATACTTTTATAGGTTTTTGAGGTAGAACAATTTAAATATCATAATAATAATTCCATATCTACATATATCCAAAACAGATGAATTTAGGTCATAAAGGTAATAAACGTTATAAGGGTTATATAGCTCATAAATGCTGCAAATAAATTATGTATATACCGAATGATAATAAAATGGTGAATGTGAAGTTACGATGGTCAGAATAGGGAAAATGTTATTGGGAGTGTTATTAGGTTCAAATAGTCATAAACCTCAAAAATAAGTCAACAAGTCAAAAAGATGGAAGCTTAAAAGTATATAAAAATATATTCATGTGTAGTCTAATAACCTAATAATAAGAATAAAACCTAATGTTTTTAGAGATTCAGTAGAATTAATTTTGGAAAAATTATATGCGGAAATAATTATTCCTTAATATTTATTTAGGGTATTAAATATATTTTTTAAGATATAATAGACATATGATTGACATATGTAAATGAAAGATGTACATACATAGCGTATGTAAAATCTGCTAACGTGAGTATACTCTCCACCACACGAAATGTGGATAATGGCTATCCATTATCCACAATATCCGATCCACGGAAAAAGGGAAAATATAAAACAGCTACAATGTCTTAAGTATCTTTTGCGCTGATTATGGTTCAAGTGATTTTTTTTTCAATCAAAATTTTGGGAAGAAAAACAGTACGAGTTTTTTCCAAGAAAAGCTGTCTATTGTGTTTTATTTGTTACGCTAATATGAAGACATGAGCCTTGCTTTCTAATTAATTATCTCTTCTTCATGCCCTCTACTAGCCAACTTTCAATTTGTGGCAGCCACACATATGACCTGTTTTCGCAGTCAATGTCACCATTATCCTTCTCTAGCGATCTGCCAAAGCGTCCAGAGTAAATCAGTCAAGTGGCTTTATAAATATGGAGATATATCACTGGTTGTACTGTCATTCGGAGTGAACTGAGTGTAGCATTACGGGCTCTATTTCTGGATCAGCGTATGATCGCTTGGCCGTCACCTGCTCATATGCGGACGGCCGACGACATATTGGCCTCCGCGTCCCATCAGGTGATCTATGGAACGGCATTTTGTACGTCGCAGATCGAGAGTTATAAAGATTACAGAAATAGACTTCTCGCTTTATCGAATATATCAGTGTCGCTGGGTTTTTTAATTTAGGACCGCCGAAGGATTTATTAGCTACATCATGTCGGTCATTATTCTAAACCCAATTTTATCTGCGGCGCGGATTCCTTTTGTAATGCGGGGGATTTCGGAGGTGCTTTTCGTTAGCGCGCCGTGTTTTTTTTATTGGACACATTCGAAATAGAATTACTTTGAGGCAGACGGATGTGAAGCAATAATTAATCAAAACTGAAATATTACCAGGTGATATTTTTATGTGCACGTTTAACGAAATTATAAATTTGCGAAATTCTCTTGGCCTAAATAAATCTACGAAATTATTAGTAAAAGACAGTTCTGAAAAACAAAGTTCTAAAAAAATCTCACCAATGGTGTGATCCTAAACCATTGGATTATGTGGTCTATAAATTGTTACTATAAGCCGGTAATGAACATTGTACCAGGACGGAGCCACGGCTGTGGTCGTACGTTTAGCGGCAAATATTGCACTATAGTTTAAGTATGCCGACATTTTAATAAGTGATATTTACATATAGATATACTTGAAACCTCGCTGATTACCTGTTGAAAAACGTATTTTAGGCATAGATTACCGATAACGACGTAAGTGTGCGAAATCAAGTTTCCAACAAACAAATAATGAAATCAGTCATCCGCATGACTGGAGGTATGTAGTCACAGTTTGTCTCACCAATTTTTTATGCTGTTATTGTGGAGGAATATGCTATCCGTGCGTGATGAGAACCTGATTTCTAACACCTTCGCCGATTTATAAGGCGTGATTTGTGATAGCTCATTATTTGTTTGTTAGGCTCTACTTAATGAAACAAATTATTGTAACGTTTTGTTCACTACGGGTTCGTAAGGTGTGAAACATTTAAACTCGCACTTACAAATACTATATATTTAAACAAATAAAAAATACGGATTACACACTATACTAACACTAATTACTAACACTAATTTATTTTATACAATTTATATTCAATAGCTTGTACGAAGACGAGACTAATTCATCCCGCGTCGATATGCCTCTATATATCCGATTGGCCGGCGCACAGTAGGTGAAAACGACAAAATTTTTCTCAAAATAAGATAACTCCCCACAGAAAACTCCGATCATTGTGATTTTTTTTACAGTTTTTGGACAGTAGATTAAAGGAAAATTGGTCCGACACGCGGTTGAGGTTTAAAGAGGGGGGAGACACCCAATAAGGGACCCCATAACCCCAGTAACTTTACAATTAAAGATTTTAAGCTCCAATAACCGCATACCTCCAACTTTTAAACCCCCCTCTGACCTTATAACATAAGCTTTCACAACCCCGTGACCCCATAACTTGAAATTTTATACCCCCATAACCCCATAACCTCAACTTTTAGACCCCCATCTCTATAGACCTAATATCTCTATAACCTAAACTTTCAATCCACATGACCCCATAACGTAACCTGTCGAACCCCCATAACCCCATAACCTCAACTTTTAGACCCCCATGTACGCAAAACTCAATTTTTCGAGCTCGACAACCCTAAAACTAAAGCTCTTATGCCCCAATATCTAACTCAAACCTAAGCTTTCAATCTCTATTACCCCATAACTTGAACTTTTACACACCCATAACCCCATAACCTCAACTTTTAGATCCTCATGTACGCAAAACTCAATTTTTCGAGCCCGAAAACCCTAAATCTGAAGCTCTTATGCCCCAATATCTATATAACCTATAAGTTTTTAATACCCATGACCTCATAACTTAAGCTGTTAAACCCTAAACATCAGTTTTGAACCTTTAGATTTGATTTAGGAGGTTTTCTTTGTAGGAGTATAAAGCCATTGGTTATAGGGTTCTAAAGTTTGAAAACTGAGGTTATGGGGTTATAGGGGTTTATCAGCTTAAGTTATGTGGTCATGGGGATTGAAAGCTTAGGTTATAGAGATATTAGGCATAAGAGCTTCAGTTTTTGAGTTTTTAGAGAAATTGATTTTTGTGTAGATGGGGGTCTAAAAGTAGAGGTTATGGGGTTATGGGGGTATAACATTTCAAGTTATGGGGTCACGGGGTTTTGAAACTTATGTTATAAGGTCAGGGAGGGTTTAAGAGTTGGAGGTATGCGGTTATTGGAGCTTAAAAGCTTTATTTGTAAAGTTACTGGGATATGGGGTCCCTTATGGGGTGTCTCTCCCCCTCTTTAAACTCAAACGTGTGTCGGACCAATTTTCCTTTAATCTACTGTCCAAACCCTGTAAAATAAAATAAAAAAATCACAATGATCGGAGTTTTCTGTGGGGAGTTATCTTATTTTGAGAAAAAATTGCCGTTTTGTCCACTGTGCGGCGCTGGCATATTCCAGCATTGCGCTTCGAAAGAGGTAGAAGTTTGCGGAAGGTCCTGGAGGCTTACGCAAGGCGGTGACGTATCGGTCAGTCACCTTTGTTTTGCTGTACGGCTGATCGGGCGGCCATGCACGCTACTAGTGTTTTCGCCACAATATTATTGGTAGGAGAGACGACGCTAATGTACGGTGTACTCAGAAGCCGCTCGCAAACATACTGATAGCCACATGGGTCTCCACTGATGCGCGACGAGTGGCTAAGAGATACTCATACACAATCATTAGTAGTTTGCGAATGGCCATCACTAGTGGCTACATTATTTTCTTCCAATATCATAAGATAAGGATTAAGTCTAACATTTGGACACTGCTCTGTCAAGTGCTTTAGTTATGAACCGCAGCATGTAATCTTTTAATTTAAAAAAAAAAAACAATAAAATGATATTTTTCATACACATTTTTTCGCGAGACAATACTCAAAGAGATCTCTCTACACCGGGTTCTGCAAATGATTATAATACATGTATTCAGTTTCTGACAGTTCTGTACTTGAGGATTTCTTTATGAATACTCAATATTCAGGAACAAATCCTCACTATACTGCTTCCATCTCTAATTAGACAATGTTAATATCAGGCGATTTTAATATATAATTTCAAGATGATAGTGATAAAAGAGCTAACCTATTACAGAACATCTTAGTAACTTTTGGTCTCAATATAGATTTTAGAGAATATACAAGAAATAGTCATTGTCTTGATACTATGTTTACAAACATAAATCTAAGTCACACAGATATATCATCTATTGATACCAAAATCTCAGATCACTATGGTATTATCCTCTATGCTAAAACTGTTCCAAAACAATATATTCAAAATGTTACTTACCGCCGTTTAAATTCAGAAAAACTTTCATCAGTAAGCACTCATCTTAAACAAGTAAACTGGAATTTTATCCATAGTAATCTACTACATATAAATGTTTTGACAGATTTTTGGAAATAATATTACAAGCTCTAGAAAAATACAACTGCACTGTAGTAACGAAAACCAAAGGTAATTTTTAAAAAAAGACCATTGAATTGGTTTAATGATGAGCTGAAACTGATGCGAGATCGCCTTTATTTTCTGCATGACTTTTATAAAAAAAATCCACCTGATGTCAATAGATTAATGTATATCAATTAAAGATATATGTATCGAAATAAAATTAATTATCAGCGATTTCTCCAAATGAATTTAACACATACTTTATTAATATTGTTGATAAGATTATTACCAATACATCATCAATTAACACAGCAGACTTCGAACAGTACTTAGATAAAAGAAGTGATTCTAGAGTGTTTAATTTTACTGAGGTATCACCGCGGGAGGTAGCTGATATAGTAACTAACCTTAAAAACAAAGTATGTTATGATGTCTACTATATAAATACACATATACTTGATGCCATTTTGAATGACATACCAAAGATATCTAACTCTTTAAAGATATCTAAAGTTACGCTTGTGTATAAAAAAAATGACATAAATTATCCATCCAGTCATAGGACCTATATCTGTGATACCTTACATTGGGAAAGTGTACGAAAGTCTTCTCAAGATACAAATTACAAGTTACTTTGAAGATTTGAAATTATTTCATTCTAAACAGTATGGCTTTCGAAACGGTTTATCAACAACACTGGCAATTGACAAATTAACAACAGCTATAAATTTAGGTTTCGAAAATGGAGAGTATGTATGTTCTCAGTTTTTAGATCTTACAAAAGCCTGCGATTGTGTGTCTCATAATATTTTAATACAAAAACTAAGAAGCTACGGATTTTCAACTAACGCTATAAGCTTATTATCATCGTATTTAAAAGATCGTATGCAATTTGTACATTATAACAATTTAACATCCACCAAGGAAACGATTAAGCATGGTGTTCCACAAGGCTTAATATTAGGTCCTATGCTTTTTTTACTATATATCAACGATCTTCCTAACATGTTAAACAAAGAGGATACACTGAGTATACAACTATAATGACAAAGAATAATTGTCAATTGGTAAACGAATTACCTCACATACAATCGATCATAAAAGACTGGTTTAATTCTAATAAACTTATTTTAAATTTATCTAAAAGTGAGACCATGATATTTAGTCTTAGAAATATGGATAAAATTGTTAATTCGTCAACTGTAAAATTTATCGTTGTATTTCTTGTCCCAAAATTATCATGGGACAAACACACTGATTATATTTGCAAAAAAATTTGAAACATACACTACTCAAAACGAAAAAGGAGCCACTGTTAAAAATGTGCATATTTTTCTACTGGAATAACTTTTTATTACAATTCTTTTTTATTTAAATATATTGGACTGTTCTCTAAAAATTTAGTACAGTTTTTTGTAATCTACTTGTGATGCTTACAGGAAAAATGTGCGGTAAAGCTCTTTATTGTTTTAGTTAAGTGGCTCCTTTTTCGTTTTGATTAGTGTATATATTTACTTAGAAATTTGGCTGGAAAAGTATCACAGAATATTCTGGATAACAGTATACCATAGTTTTATTCATTCAATAATATCTTATGGCATCTTAATTTGGTGCCATGCCCCTTCTAGTGCACATGTGTCCTCAGCACAGAGAAAGGCAGTTATAATTAAGGCAGGACTAGGCTATAGAGACAATTGTAAGACCGAATTTATAAAGATGATTATACTTACTCTACCGTGTACTTACATCTTGCAGTGTCTGTTATATGTAAAAGATAATATAATGAAATTTCCATTGCGTAAAGAAATACATGACATATAACAGCAGGAAAAAAAGAGAATCTAGATGCAGCATTTTTAAGATTAAGTAAAACAAGAGTGGGAACAAATCATTGGGGATTACAGCTTTATAATATCTTACCAGTAAACATAAGGAATTTAAATTTTAATCATTTTAAAAGGAGGGTAAACATATGCTTGGGGATTTGTTCCTAAATACTAATATTCGTGAAGAAATCCTTATTGTTTTTGTAAAAATTATTATTTTTAAATACACAATATTTAGGAACAAATCCTCAATTACGGAATTAGCAGAAACTGAATTAATTTAATTGGACGCAGTCAGTGATTGAGTTCGGACTGGAACAGTTGTAGAACTATGTATTAGGTATACACATTTGAAGGATCCGGCGTAGAAAGCTCCCTCTGTTAGTGTTAATTATGCTAATCAAAATGATTTCTAAATACATACTCAATAATTTTATAGTTTGGCATCAGTGCGCCCTAAAACTTAAACAAGTAAGTTGATAACGTGCATTGGTTTTATTTTGTATGAAGTATATGCATGTTAAACAAGAATATACGCTGTGAGGACGAAGAAGAATAATTAGTTTGCGATTAGACATATCTACTTATTATCTTAATAAGAAGGTAATGTTCGCATTTATACTCGTAATGTGCGCAGTAAATTAAGACGCGAAAATGCGTAAAAAAAGTGGGTGGCCATGGATACAAAAATGATAGTAAAAAATATTTACAGAAAGCTATAGACGAAATATGAAGTTGGAGGTTATCTCAGCAAGCGGCTGAAATAGAAAATAAATAGAACAACATTATTATATAAAATGTACAATAGTCTCCTGAGAGCCAGGACATTCTACAATATTTTTTCCAATATTAAATTGTTCCATTATATAAATTGACTAAGACCTTACGAAGTGTCAGGTACAGGGGAGTTCCGATGACTAAAGCAGATATACGGGATGTGATTAAAAATTTTGTTACAAAGCGAGTCAAAATTATACCTCAATATGGGAATAATATACCTAGTTATGACTCTTGTAGAAGTTTTTGCGACAAGAAACAATATTTCTAATAGATTATCAAAAAATATCAAATCTCAGAGGTCATTAAAGATCAGTAGGACATACAGAGGACATACAAAAAATAAATGAATTTTTCGTCAATATTCGCGATTTGCCACAGACAATTCCACCACAGAATATGTTTAACTATGATATGACCAGTATGACCGATGACCGAGGGGCAAAAAAGTGCACCGTTAGGATTTATACGAAAATTGGACTCAAGGTGTCCCTTAAGGTTAGCTTATAGCAATACTGACTCAAGTTGGTTTAATATGAACCTATTTGAACGTTGGTTCATTAAAATTCTCATGTCTCATATTCATACACTGACAAGGCTAAACGGTGAGCTAAATTGTTGTCGTGGGTGACAATTTAGCCTCGGAGTTTTCGCCTGAAGCTATTCAGGCAGCAACAGATAACAACACTTACTATAATGCCCTCCTTCCCAATTCTACGCATCTCATATAGCCGTTAGAGGTAGAAGTTTTTGGTCCACTACAAAAATATTGGCGTCGCATATTAGATAAATGGAGACACGAATCAAGACGTAAGGAAACAAGGAACAGTTTCCTATGCTCTTAAAGATATTGTGGTATGTCATTACCTCAATGGCTTTTTTCATTTTGTTCTGTAGCTATCTTGAATAAACTTCCTTCTGAATTAAATGATTCGTCAGAATGTTAGATGCCAGCTTTCTCGAATTCTTAAAAGAAGCAACGGGTTACAACCAAGATAGAGTTAGGCATAGAAGAGGAAACAGACTGGTTGCAAGACCGGGTTTTCGAACCGCTCCACAAAAAAAATGTTTCCAATATGACTGCATTCCTGTCTAAACTGTCTTCCTCCGACCATTCTTCGAACGACGTTATCTCTCTTAGCCAGTTAGCCTCGTGTTCAAAAAGTCAAAAAGACGAAAATGAGTGTGCTATATGCAAGTGCAACTTTAGATATTATATGGGAAAAGAATGGATTTGCTAGGTCACATGTTGCGATGGGTTTGCTGAAACATATAACGGAGGATCAAAAAATCAGTAGTGTGAGTGTCCGAGATGTTACAAGACAATTTTGTTTTGTCAATTTGTTTTGCCTCATGATTTGTTTTCTTATTGAGGTTCTTTTTTTCGTTGGTTCTATTCAGAATTGAAAATAATTTCTTTGTCGGTTTTTTTGTTCATAATTATGTCATTAAAATAAAGGAGTTTTATGGTCATTGTGCTTTTTTTTTGTATTTTCAAAGGAATAATATAACGACATTACTTTAAATGTATCAAAGTAACTCCACGCTAGTGTTACTTTGATAAAATGTGAAAATAAAAGCACTCGTTGAAGTAGCCCCGTTACTGGAGCTACTTTGACATCAAATTGAGAAATTTTGTTCTCAAAAACAAGACCAGTGACGAACTTTTCCTGTGGCAGTTATATAGTCGAAGATTCCCATTGTCGAATGTTTCCAATTCGGCATTTACATCTTGATGAATAACAAAGATACCTCAGTCAGTGTGTTGCAAAACGTCGTTTAATGTTTATATATATTTTTTGGTTTTGCTAATATTTTTAGGCTGATAATGTCTCACCATTTCTAGATTACTAGACAATATGGCGTGGTTTATATGTGTCTACAGCCATTAGTTTTAGGATAGTTCAATGTAAAATACTCCTATCACTGAATAAAGAAAATACTAATTATTACATAAAATAATGATTAAAGAAATGGTGCAGGAGCCGGGCCCGGATCTGATTTTGTCGCTGCGTGTGCCACCGACCTAAGCCGACCCTTTATCGGGCACATAATTTTAAGCGGCGCGCGATAATATTTCTTTCGGCAAGTCGAAATTTCTTAAGTATCTGTAAAACGGGATAAAAACGAGTCGGGAGCGTTATGTTGACGTTCGAACCTGACGCGGCCGGTGGCGGAGTGACGAGCACCAGGCCCCCGCGACGACGGACGAAACGATCCGAATGACGAATTGATACGGACGCCGACGGATCTATGACCGACATCCGAACGTCGACGTTTCGGGAACACTCGCCTTGTGTGATTATTTACAGCTCCCGTCCGGGACCCATGAGAACGGTAAACAGCCCCGCGACGATCCCGAAGAGTATTCGAATGATATCTCATTCAAATATTGGATACAAAAATATACAGGGTAAGTCGCATTCTAACAGAGGTTTCGACGCGTTTCAAGTCGCCCTCATATGCAAACACCATTTTACCAATTTCCAGTATTACTTTCACATCCAAGTAATGGAATGAAAGTAATATTGGAAATTACCATACCCACCCTTATCCTCATCAGAATTAGGCTCAGACGACGTAAGGAATGCATCCTCCCCAAACCTTTCTAACAATGTGGCAAATTTGTAATAGAACTGCCTTTTGGCCCCTTCTAAATGATGTTATGAGGCAATCTCAAGTATCGGCATATATCTCTACTTTCTGTAGTCTTCAAAGGCGCTTCAGCTCTATTGCGAGGTTCTCATATTTAGCAATCTTCTCTCGATCAGCCTTCTGAATGTTATGTTTAAGTGGCACTGTAATATCTATGATGATCCCTTTTTCGTGTTCTTAGTTTATCAACACAAAATTTGATCGGTTGAAATCTACTGTTCAATTAGTGGTAACCAGTTTGTCCCAGTACGTTACTGCTACTTTTGATTTCAGTACAGCTTTACGAGCATATTTGTAGGAAGACGGAACCGTCGCTAAAATACCATGCTTTAGTGCCAGTTGTTGATGGACTATATTTGCTGTTGTTGTGCCTGTCGAGATATGCTGACTCTGTTATGTTAGCTCTGAGCACTCTTCCATTATGTGTTCTATAGTTTCATCTGTAGTGACAAAAATAGGGATAATACTTTTTTTCCTAAAATAACAATAATATTATCTACAAATAAAAACGGATAAGCCAGCACTGAATGTGTCAATTATTACCGAAGGGCATGGTTGTCCATGGGAGACGACCATGTGATTTTCAATACCCTCTTCGGTTTGTATAGTATAATTTGTGATGATTAATTTCATTATTTATATGTTAGACTATATATACATACATAATGTATACAGTATGTGGAAAGCCGACATCGGCCGGTTATGAAAAAGAACAAAGTCTACATTTCTCGTTCTAATGTGGTGATTGGGCCAATCTTGTTCCCTCACTAACTTCGATGCGTATGCGGTTGCTTCTTATCTGTCGTCTCACTTCTGTTTGTCCTTTTTTCATAACTGGCCGATGTCGGTCTCACACGGACTGATATATTTTAAATAGTTTAAACGAACGTTATGGCGGCACCTCAATTGGCGTAGCGTATTCGTATATTTGTTGTATTTGCCCAAAACGGCGATGTGAGGTTATTTTTATTTGTACAAATGAAGTGAATAGCGCTAACAGCAAATACGCGTTTCCGTCCACTTGTCGGTTTTCAATCACACACAGAAGTCAAATAAGGCGAATATTTGCGGTAACCGTCCACACTTGGTTCCACCAGCGCCGTGTTCGTCATGGTGCTTTTAGTAACTTTGTACTTATGTAGATTTAACATGTGTTGGTAATAAGAAGCATTCAGGTAATAAGCTGCTGTCGCTGTCAACACGCCCGTCACTGTATTCACTGGTTCTAAATATTCAAACATATTTGGCATATTTGAGTATTTTTATATATGTATGTGTGGATGGCATGTTTGGAATATTTGCGAATACATCAAATATTTGGACAAATACAGCGAAGTGAAGTGCCACCATTATATTTGCATATTTTGTTATTCAAGACCTCGTTGACAGCTTCGATTAAAATTTATGCGTTTTGGTTGCCATCTAGAAAATTGTAGTAAGTATGTACTAATATGGTGCCCCTAGGGCGTTCTGTTCTGACGTTTGTACTTCTCTGTAGATCCTGAATCATTTTTATTTGTTACTCAGCCCCAATTACATATACAAAGCTGTTTATTCTGCATTAAATTTATCGCCTAACGTGCTCTTAATTACATGGTATCGAACCATTCCACGCTTTATTGCTTCAATTCGCCTTTCGTGTGCGCAATAAAAACGTCTTGCTAAGGCTGATAAAAATGTTTAGTGTTGACCATATACAGCGTTCAGGTACGGCACGGAGGAGCTTAACAGTATTTGAAGAGTTTCAAATATGTACGGAGTACAGTAAAGTAGAACATTCAGGTACATTGATCAAAATATAAGACTATTTTGATTTAGTTTAAGGAACATAAGTATATGTAGTTAAAAATGTGTGGCTTAATGGAAACGCCATCTACACCCTAAAACCACCCCTTGTCGAAATTTAAATCACAAGACTTTGGCCGTAATTCAGAAACTTCCAAGATAGGCTGAGAAGGATGATGGCGGATAAAAACCATATCCTGGCACACATTATGACCTCCCCAAGAAGTCCTGAGCGTTCGGTCGCTGTGCCATCTCCAGCTCCAGTGATCCTCCTCTGCAGTTACGCTGGATTTACATGCTGGCCTCTATTGAGCGATTCCATTAGTCCTAATTCTGTCAAATAAATTCTGAGGTGCCACAACTTGCACCCTTTGATAACTCAAGCAACCCCCCTTCAACTTAGGGACAGGACAGCGACCAAATGTTCAGGAATTGTTGAAGAGGCCTTAATATCTACCTGATAAGGTTTTCACCCTCTAGCATCCCACTCAGTCAATCCTGTAGGTCTCTGAATTCCCCCAAAATTTCGATATTTGGTTGGTTTTTGGAATGTGGAACTTGGAAATCACATCGTAGTGATTTTTGGATCATTAAAACCAACCATATAGACTATTGAAATTTAAAAAGCACAAGCCTCTAGCCCGAATAGAACGTACATGGCGCCAATCTAAAAAGTGTTACGCTAATTTTTGACGGACAATTTATGAGAAAAATTGTACATTGTATAAAGTGCTTTTTTAGGTACTAGCTAATACACAGCTACATGTTAACAATTTACAACAAAGTATATTCAAAAATGACGAAGTGTTAATGCTTTTCAATTTTGATTATTTGGATTGCTTTTACTACAAGAAGCAAAAAATTCTTGTTACTGCTGTTTTATACATACATATATAATATAGCCTGTATCTATAAAAAAATAAATAACAAAAAATAAGTAAAATACATAGATAGAAGATGTTTAGTAAAAGGAATAATGTTTTAAATAAGTCTTATTGAAAAATTGACGATTTATGCATGTTTTTGAATTACACGTAAGTGCGTGAAGTATAATGTTTTGTTATCAGTATAAAATACTGCCCTATTTTTAGAAAAAAATGAGTTAAACAATCTTAAAATTAAGAATTGCTTTTCATTTCACATTTTAGAAATTCGATTTTTAATGTTATTCTGATAAGTATAGAATGTTTTTATGGTTTTTTACTTCATCCACATCACTAGGTTTAATAATATAAACTAATATTTAGAAACAAATTCCAATAGAGTTGTTTTATTGGAATTTTTTAATTAAAAATTATTTTGATCTTTCTTATCAAACTAAGAAAAATGGAAAATATTCTTAAGAATACAATTTCATTTTTCCTTGTCTGTTGGCCGGGGTAAGAATACTAAAAAAGAACCCAAATCTTGAGCCACTTGCATCAGAGCCACTTGCGAGCCCAACAATGCGAAATCCCTATGCCTTATCCCTGTGCCCTATTTCCATAGACACCCGGTATATCTATGAGAGTGAAATATTACATTTTGAGGTATCAAAAAAACCAACAGGAATACAATAAGTTAATAATGATGGGAATTGGATAGCTTTAGAGCTTTTTCTACTAGAGCTAATTATTGTATTTTTTCCCTTATACCTTAGAAAATAAAAATAAGTCCAACGCAATAAATTAAGCGATATCCCATTGAAACCAGCAATATATATTAATAAACTACAAAAGTTTACTAGCGGCTAATTAGTCTTAAGCCAATTAAATCAAAACTAGTAAAAGTTCCGCGATTCACAACTTAAAACGAGTTGAAAACATGATGAATATTCCGCCTAAACGTTGAGTTAATATAGGAACAGACGAATCGCCCGACGACTACGAACTCAAATAAGTCGGTATAAAATTATAATTAACATCCGAGAGAACGAGCGGCACTACAGATATAGATGTAATGCATAATAATAAATCAAAACATGAATATGCAACGGCGCGCAAAGCTATCGAGAGCACCTGATTAACAAAGAATCGAGAGGAAGGCGGTTCGTTATCTTAATCGAGTCTTGGCGTTGGCTGCGAGCTGTAAAGGTCCATCCTTATAGCCCTTCAATATTAAATACTCTTAAAGCTACGGGAAATTGTCCATTACATATTTTTCTTGGGTATTACGTCTCAGGCCCACACAATGAAAATACAAATTCTTTAAAACTACGACATTTTATGTTAACTTTATTACCATAATATACCGAGTGTTAATGAAGCCATGCATCAGCATACCTTGTTTTTGACATACAAGAAGAAATTTTGGATACACCTGTGAGGGTCCATCCTTACCGTCCTTCAATATTAAAAACTCCTAAAGCTAAGGGAATCATCCGTTAGGGGACGGACGGGCAAGACGGACATGTTGAATTGATATAAAGAAAATGTAGGATACGTAAACAAATTGATTCACTTCTTATCGTAGTTAACCTTCCCATAGTGTGTTTTGGTCTGTGAATCTGCACAATTATATTATAGTTCATAGTTTTTTCCGAGATGGAATTTCTTTACCGGTTTTAAGGTACCTTATGGTTGCACATGTTCTAACCCGTCTATTTGAAGCGGTAGTCCTACTGCGACTGCGATAAGTGTAAACCCGGACTCACATTGGATACAGAAACTTGCGAATGTGCGAATGTTCGTTATCTCGCCAAAACATATTAATGATAGTAATGATCGCAACTTACTAATGTAAATACAAGCTCTCACAGTACTGAAGGTTAATCATATATGCGTATATTTTCCCGCGTTTGAATTATCCGCATGTTTCCGAGTGTTTTGCTGTGTCAGATACCGCTCATATCCAATAACTGTTTTTGTAATAGATTTCATATGCGGTGTAACAGACCGTTCATAGGGCTTTGATTTTCGACATCTATTTTTGGGGTATGTAGTATTTTCTTGTGTAAGTTTGTGCAGATATTTGAGAGTACCAGTACTAGTGTTTAGTTGACTATTTCCGTCACACACGGGTTCTTATGAAGCTGAACAGGAACGCCTTCAACGATTACTAAAAGAAAAACTGACTGATGAAGAAGAAATGCCCATAAGATATGATGAATCAAGTGATGACAACCACTCGGGTTATTCAGATATTGAAGTCACAAATACAGAAATTCATCAAAGTGAATCTGAACAAGATATTTTGAATAGGGACGCCAATAAATCAATGGCCAACACTTCTCCATCTTTATAGATATAAATTTCACAAAAGTTTTGAGATTAATTTGTTATTTGCCTCTATAGGTAAAGACAAAACTTCCTTTTGGAAAAAAATATCCACCACCAAGACGCACTACCAGAACAATACATGAAAACATTATAAGACGTCTATATGGGCCTTCAGAAGAGAAGGAAAAACTTTTGAATTTTAGAGAAAGAAAACCATTAGAAATTTGGAATTACTTTTCAACGACACAATTGTTACCTATATTAATGAACATAATTCGGACATGCATGGTTTTAACTTTGAACACCTCTTATGAATGGATTGGTTCATTCATGGAATGTTTTTTACCGGTATGATAGACAAGACCAAATATTATCGGCGAAGTACACTGTGCTTTTTTTCAGATGACTATTATTGCGAGGAAATTGCACTGTATTTAAATACATTAATACAGAACTCGGAATAACAATCATTGTAAATGTTGTCGTAGGAAAATGCTTCTATTGAAACAACGAAAAATAGGAAAACAAGGTTATGTTGTTTCAAATGTGGAACATAAATGTTTGGAACATATAACAGCCGTTCGTTTAGATTGCAACGAAATTCTAATTCAAGAACATGAACAATATTTTTATAGTATGCGTAGAAAGATAACATATAAAGATTTCTTTTTTGTTTTCTTTTGGCGGAAGCACTTTCATTAAAATATTTTATATTTTCATTGACAGAAATATGACGATTGTCAATAGGCGGTCGAAATGGCCGTCTCCGGTCGTCTTTGGCCGTCTCCGTTTTACCCGCAAGACACTTGCAACACTTCAAAGAATAAAATGCTGTAACTAAAATGAAATAACTATCCTAATATGCTATATATGGCCATCACACAAAAGATTCAAATCACTGAAAGTAAATCGCCGTTATAATAATAAAATATATTAATAACTTACTTTACTTTATTCATCGATCATTAAATCATCATCAAAAGTGTTTTTCGATCATTGCGCGTACACATGAACAGTTGTTCGACCCACTGCCAATAGATCTGCGCAGGCGCAGGAATGTTAACACTAGAACCGCCAAGGTGCCTTTTTTGTCCCCTCGTAAAGTTAAATGTTTTGCACATTCTATATTTTTTGTCAGACCACTCTAAAACTCAGTGACTTTTATTTATTTTACGCCCTGTACTTAGCACGGAAAAAAATACCCGCTCGGTCGCGAATTTTAGAAAAAAATGCGGATTATACTAGAACCGCCGAGGAGACATTTTTGTCCCATACAGCAAAGCTGTGCTTTCACACGCCAGGCATGCCCATATCAACTCGATGCCGTTTCACTCAGTTTATGGCCTCAAAACCAGATAAGTACGGCCAAAAAATTTGGATGGCCGTTGACAATGAAACTAAATACTTGATCAATGCTTTTCCTTACCTTGGAAAAGATGAGCAGCGTCACGATGATGTGACTATGTAGTAAAGAGACTTTGTGACTTTGTAGTAAAGAAACTGGTTGCGCCGTACTTAAACAAGGGGAGAAATGTTACATGTGATAATTACTGATAATTAATTGAAGTACCTTGTATCAAAGAAAACTACCTTAGTTGGCATTATCAACAAGGCTAGAAGAGAAGTTCCCCACTGCGTGAAGAAAACTCGCGGAAGCTTTACGATTCTACGATTTTAAAAAACAATGACATAACTCTCACTGTGTATCAGGGAAAGACAAACAAAAATGTAGTTATGATGAGTTCGCCACATCCTGACTTGCAAATAAGCTTTCAAGTCTAAACCCGAAATTGTTCAAGTTTTATAACAAAACAAAGTCTGGGGTAGACGGTGTTGACGCCATGGCTCGCAAGTATTCTGTGAAAAGTGCATCAAGGAGATGGCCTTTTCATACGTTTTGTAACGTTTTGGACTTGGCAGGAACTAATAGTTGGGTGTTGTATAAAGAAGTAACGAAAACGAAGATATCAAGGCGATATTTCCTTCTCACCTATGGAGAGGAACTTACCAGAGAAATCATTGATAGAAAGAGTTCTGCAGCTGATCACGATGATCCATCTGAAATCAGTCAATCCCGTCGAAAATGCCAAGTTCGCGTAACTTGTAACAATGGAAAAAGTGCTTGCAAATCTTGCAAGGCCGATGTATCTAGAGAAGACCTGTAGTTTCTTCAAAGTTGGTTTGTCCAAGACTGTATTAGTCTTTATATAGCCTTTTTCAGTTATTTTCGCTTTATTGAATTAGTTGTAAACAAATGTTTAACTAGTAATAAAGTTTTTTGAGTAATTAATTCTCATGTGTCTAAATAATACCATTTTACCCGACTTTTCATATTTCTTATACTTAAGTTCAATTTAGCAGTTATTCTTTATGAACGCACTCTCCATCTTGACCGTCCGTCCCCTATATATTTTTCTTGGGTATTACATTACACCTTCACCCTCAAAATACTTCTAGTAAAAAAATTCTGTAAGATTATAGTATTTTACGTAGACTTTTTTGTTACCATAATATATTGGGTGTTAACGAAACCATGTACTACCCTGGTGTTTTTTATCTATAAGAACATTTTTATATCAGGAATGGGTATATTAGACATAAGTGGGCTTATTATGACATATTCTACGTGTACATTTTAATATTACTTCCGATTTTACCAGAAGTGCGTAACATTTTTAACTAGAACGTATATTTTAACGGTTACCAAAAATTTACAATATGGCAAACAACAATCTTTGACATTTCGATTAAAGATAACGGAGGTGTTTAAGTTCTTGCGTTTTCGTGTTTAAGATTAAAATGAATTGCTAAAAAAATTTGTATAATAAAAATTCAGAAAACTGAATCCAAAAACATCCAAGACGAAACATTAGCCTCACAATTTTTAAATTCCGTTTGTATTTAACATGGCGTCTACAAATTGTAGGACCTACGCTGTTTAACAGTATGAACACATTTTATTACTGGTTCATTATGCGACAAATCGGGAAAACTTCGAATATCAAATAAATCTCAAAATTATGTCCTTGATATACGCATCGGCTTTCACGTTATTGCGGCGTTCCTGTTTATGATGCAACCCGATGGTGCACCTCTGTGTCCTAAACGCCCGAAAAACTGGATAAAAGTCGAAAAACGATTTTTTCTTCTGCGTATTTTTAATTTTTTCTGCACATTAACACGCGCCGAACAGGGGGAATCCCATCCACGAAGTTTGTAGTATTTTATGAAACTGTAGTATTCAGCTTTGAGGTTGCTGACTACAAATTTCACACTGGGTTTTTTTAAAAAACATAATGACGGTCCCAAAATAGCAGTCAATTTCTTAAAAACCAACTCGATCCTCGCAAAACTTTATGCACAAGGATTTTCGGTGTTGCTGATTAAGAATTTAATATTAAATTTACGAAAATGGCAACACAAAATGACAACAAATTTTTAAAAAATGAAAATTTGTAAGCAAGGTTTTTTTTGGGGTTTGTGAATTTTTTTTTTTGTTTTTTTTGAATTTGAAAACAAGATAGTGTGCTAAAAATGGCGGACAAGTTTTCCAAATATGCATCCGATCTTTACGAAAATTTGTATACTAGGGTTTTCGGTATTGCTAATTTTGAATCGTGCATTCAATGTCAACACATTATGAAAATATAACTAGATTATTCCATTATTGCATTAAGGATTGAGGACTCCTTATATTTCTTTTCGTCATTTTTCGAGAACGCCTTTTTCAGCGCGCAGCAGGTATACGAGAGCGGTCTGCCCTAGTGAAAGCTTTATCTATTGTATTTTACTTTGAAATACCCAAGGCCGTAAAGCTCACAAAGAACTACAACAGATGAATAACAGCATGTACGAAGAGATTGAAGTCCTTTTGTACGCTCCTGGAATCGCTTACTGAGTCGTAAGTACCATTTTCCGGTATTCAAATCTTTAAACGAATTTTACTCAAAACAATATTTTTAAAATTGGCAACCACGATAACTCGAAAACTACTCTGCCGATTTGGCTGAAACTTTCAGGGTTTCTTCCTTATACTCTTAGCTTGTCCGTAAACCTAAGTGTTTTTGGAATTTTATGTTGCAAAATTTAATTATTAATGTAAAAGTTTATGAAAAAATACGGAAAATCACCGATTTTCTCGAAAAACTTCTGCCAAGCGTATATTTTTTTATTTTTTGAGGTTTACCGACAAATTATATGTATTTTTAACATAAGTTTTATTTCCTGGACTGTTATAGATGAAAATTACGACGTCCAGAGTGGCTGCCGTTTTTTTTTTGTAGGTCCACTTTGCCCCAGCGTGCAGCCGCCATTTTGTTTTGAAAAATAAAAAAAATATCTTCATTCTTATCTTGACAAATATACAAAGTTTTGTAATGATTAAATAAAACCTTGGTAAAAAAAATGTTCTTTAATGCGTAATTTTAATGCCCCTTAACTTTCGTACTGATTTTCTCAAAGTCGGTCGGTCAATCTAGGTCGGCCATTTTGTTTTTGAGAATTTTGACCTCTGATTTAGATTCATTGACCCCAAAAATATGGAATATGAATGTATGGAATACGAATTTTTAAGATGGGTCACTCATAACTCAATGTGTGGCTTACTTTTCGGGCGTTTGGAACCACTGTGCGGTGACAGCTCTCGATCGAGAATTGAATAAATCAGCAGTTTCTAAGACTACATCACAAAGTAAATCATGCGCTCTTTTAATTGAACAATCTTTTTTTTTGGCCGCCTCTCCTTTTTTTTTTGGATGGGTAACTGCACGTCTTTAGTTATCGATATTACACATAATCTTCTCTTGTGGATATCTAACTGGATTATTTTTTTCGGAAAGGAATATTCTGCAGCATGGTAGACAGATGGCATCAAAATTATTTAATGCATTTCATTACCAAATTCCATCGAATTAAATAAAACCGTTGTCTCTCTCTCTCCAGTTTTTACCCACAGACGGATATTAGATGGCGACGCTATCTCACGCCCTTTTTAGTCGCATCCAAAACTCTCTCCCATCCGAAATTAGCATAACTTTTCCGAAAACCAATTACGATAGCAAACATAAAGTACAAAGTTATAATTTACGGGTGATACTGTAATACGTAAACGTTCGCTTTTATAATTGATAAAATGACGTTGATATAAATTAAGGGGCCGTGACTAGAATGAGGCCGTATCTTAAATCAGCCCGTATATCATAGTTTTAATATGAGTTTTGAACGTAGATTTGAGGACCAAACCGTCCTCTGTTTGTCTATAAATTCTTGAAATGTACGCACCCCATCTCTAACGACCCACCCGTTTTCGTTCGTATTTCTCACTCGCCTCGTGCGGAAACGAGAAACGAGATTATTCTCTCCGACAGAATTATCGCATAAAAACAGGTGATTTTATATAATTCTGAATATTAATGGTTCGCAAAGCATATAACGAAAATATATCTATATGCAAGAGAAAATTAAATGCTATCATGTTATATACGAGGTGTGTAAATTAAGTAATGAGACTGGTAACGTAGCACCCGATTTAGCAACACTACGGAGACGGGACTTGGAAGGGCGGTAGGCTAACATGTAATGCACCTTCAGTACAGGTGTGAACTTGTTAGAGTCATTTGTTTGTTCTTTGTGACTGTTTTCCGTAAACTTGTTTTTTTCTAGTGAATTTTAAAAATGAGTGACATGAGCAACGGTGTGCTATCAGGTTTTGCTTCAGACTTTGAAACAAAGCACCGAATACTTTTGAAAATCTTCAACACTCCTACGGAGACAGTGTTTTTTTCAAGAGCCCAGGTTTTTCAGTGGTTTAAGTTGCTTTACCCCCGTGATATGCATATGAGCAAAAAGAATACTGAAAATTAAACAACTTAATTCGAAAAAAATACAGGGAGCTCCATTGCAACAAAACAAATTATCTCAATTTGATATTATTTTGAGGAAATATAATATAATCAATTGCATTTTAGAATTATTTTTAATTACGTAGTATGTTTTTACACCATACAGTGCTGGATTTCCTTATACACAAACTACGCCAGAGCGTAGAACGGCAAATTAATTAACGGAAAAGAGGCCGCAGAGAGCAGTTACTGACGGAGGAAGTCCACATTCTGAGAGCGTGAGAGGCCTAAAACAAAATTTTTCGAGCGCGAGCGCTAACATACCGTCAAGTGGAAGCCTACCACCTAAAAAAAGTTCTGACAGTTTTTACAGAACCATCTATCAATTTTTACGGCTGGGTTTAGATATAGATTTTGTACACGTTTTCAACTAAAATTATGTACTCTTTCCACATTTGCAAAAATATAGAAATCCATTGTAGCATTTAAAAAAAACTATTCAACCAATTACGTGCTAAAAACTCACTCCATATAAAAAGTTTCGAACACAAAATGTTTCGAAAATCAATTTCTGGAAAGGTGCAAAGTAAAGTATGTATTTTTAACAAATCTCGAAATTTAGAGTAGAATCGTTAAAATAGTCTGTTTTAAATCCAATCCAAAAATGATACATAGTACCTATAACTAAACAAAACTCGTTTTCGAAAATTTATAAATTAAATTCGGCACACAAAGTGATTGTGATTATTGAAAATCATTTATTGAAATTCGGTCATCTTGAGGAGACAATGATGTATATTTCTTCAAGAAAACTCATATTTTCAGAATCTTCAAATTTGTTGTTAAAAGTCTGAAATTTAAAATTCCGCAAAGGTTGGAAATAATCATATGTATGTATATTCATATGTTGTCCAGCCTTTCTCAAAAATCAACTGTTGGAGTGGTGCAAAGGGATATTTATTTACAAGTGGTTTATTTACAAAGTTGGAAGCTTCAAATACCTCACATAAATTTTCTTTGGAGTTGGACACGAAATTAATAAGTTTAATTATTGTTATCTCGATTGAAATATAGAGTAAATCTCGAAAGTGGTTCGTCCCCGTATTTTTTGTTTTTTTTTTTTTTTCAAAATATAATTATGAATCGGATATAACAAATTAAACTATGTTGACAGCCATAATCGTCGTTTTAGTCACTTTCGAATTAAACCGAAAACAGCCCTATCTTCTTACTTATGACACGTCCTCTTTATTTCCACTATTTTGAATCAAAATCATCAAGTCATTAAAATCACAGTAATATAGCATTTGCCACCTTTTGACACACAATGTTATTTATTTATTTTTTAATTACATATTTGGATCTATAGGTATCGCTTATTTATTAAAAAAAAATAAAACAAAACGTTTTAATGTGAATTAAGTAGTCGTAGGAAAATTCATTTGTCTTGCTTCTGTGACAGCTTCATTTTTTAGGGAGGGAACGGTATTTTTTATACAATTTCAAATAGAGTTTTTTGTTACGATATACAGTTTGATATCATACACGTATCTGCCTTCTTAAGAATTATTAAGAACAACACAAAAACAGCATAAAAGTGGCTTTAAAAACAAAAACGTTGCTGACTCTCAAACAGCGAAAATAAATATGTTTAATACAAAATTAAAATTGCTTGTATAGTGCAAAATATGTATATAGTGCTGTAAATAATAAATTTAATGAATCGACTTGTATGTTAAAGTTAACAGTAAAGGGGCCCATAATGGATCCTTGTGGCACACCAGCACAATAATTCTCGTGTTTGAAATCATTTATCTGATAATCTAACTGCCTAAAAACGATTCACGAGACATGACTGAATCAATAAAATCTTTAAACCTCACCCAACACGACTTAAAACTGGCTAATAAAATGGAATGGTTTATAGCTAGAGCCCGGCGCAATGGTCGGCAATACAGGTTCGGCCTCATAATAAGCATTTAACGAGTACTAAAAGCAGCTAAACTGTTACAATGGTTCATCAAAACTTATCCTCTTAAATAGCTGGAAGCTCGCAAACTACATAAGATCCGTAAAAATGTGTCAGCAACCGGTACGTTTCAATGGTTGTCTCCGTAAGTGATATTCACCGTGATGAAACAGTATTTTTTATATTGTGAAAATGACCTTTCGACATTTACCGATATAATATTCGCATACTTAAAATAGTCCTTGAATGCACTTAAGAGCTCTGGAGATGTATCATCACAAATTTGTTTCAATCTGGTGAACCGGGGTTTTTCTGTAGTCTGTAGGACACTTGTGATCTTTTTAAAGCGCTCATTTTTATGTCATCTATAGCATGTAACACTTGCAGTGAGTCCACTAAAGGCACCGCGCTGGCCTGCATTTTTTCTATGGCGTCATATAATTGAAGAGTGAACTTGAATAAGGGGATAAGTACCAAAAACAGGAAATTTTATTTTCTTCCTTAAAAAGGTGTTAAATAGTGTGCTTCATGTCCCCTAGAAGGGGGCTAACTTCCAAACGAATATTTGTTTCCGTAGTTGGCTCAGCAGGTGGCGCATCAATGTAAGTCGCGAGCGTCATTTCCTATTAAAGGGGCAAAGTGCCATCAGTATTAGGTCTATTCACAGAAATTGCTATGAAATTTCTCGTTAGCGGTCACAGCTACTTACCAAACGATCGTCATTTCGCATAAATTGAAAGAAGAAGAAGACTTAAAAAATGTTTCGTGCCTGAGGACATAGAACAACTCATAAAAGATACCAGATCAATACAGCCACATAAAGTTGTAAAAATGGAACCCACACACTTTTTAAACTTGCAACAAGCTTCGGATTCCTTAATATCTACTACCAAGCTTTCAATATCGACGTTGTCACAGATACGAGTTACGAAAGTTAACCCAGGATACGTGTTTATTAAGAAATCGCACAGTGACATCGAAAGTTGGCAAAAGATGTAAAAAAATATTCCGAAGACCAAATAAAAAACGTCCAGATGTTGCACAGACCAACACCGAGAGTGCAGCTAAAGCAAATTTCAGGAGTTCTACAGAAATCTTACAGCATACCTCTTTAATTGAAAGAGCGGTACTTAGCCCTTTTCTATTTTTTTCATTTTTTTGTTTGTATTAGAAAATATTTTTTCTTGTCTTAAAAGGTTGCAAATCGTTTTTCAAATACAAACATTTTTTTTAAAAGGTGTTTTTTCTCCTGAAAATTTAGCTTTTGCATGTCCCTTATTCAAGTCTACTCTTCAATTGTTTATACGAGTAGTATTTGAAATCGTTTTTAAATACGTTTCAACATATATGTCTTGAAAGTTTTACTTTCCTTAATGGTGACAGCCTCGTTGGAATTGAACACTAGTCTTACAGCTTTTATTTGTTCAAATTAATTAGCATAATAAAAAGCTCCAACCCATGTTCCCCAGCGTGTAAGAATTGGCTGTGGTGGTTCTGGAATATTGGGACACCTGCTGTGGAATGCACGAAGACGTTTCGGAGATTTCAGAAACACTCTTTTAGTACTTGCTATTAGTGCATCTACCTCTGAAAATATTGTCTAATAGTTTCGGCCACAAGATGTGGCGCATGCACTTTACAGTAACATCCGTGTTCTTGAGAGAACGACCTACCACACGCATTGTCACGGCACCATCAGTCACAGACATAACACTTGATTTCTTGACAGTTCAAATTTTTGTAATGTCTCGAGCACCACCCACGTGTGAACAAGTGTTTCGCCAGTACACTCAGTTGGTCTCTTGCTTGCTAATAACAGTGGACAAGTGGACATGTTAGTTTAAGAGAGTCCAGCATACGTACTATAACCTTTACAATGTATTGTTTTTTTTTTTAAATCTGTTTATATTTATGTTCCCGTGCAGTTGGTATATATTTAGGTAATGTTCTGCCGCTTGGCAATGACACATGGGTACAGTATTTTTTTCCAGAAATCCTGAAATGGTTTTAATATGCTTTTTGCAGTCATATTTACCTCAACACATTAGGTCTCTTTCGCACACCTTACTCATTATCACAGCACCATTATACTGTGAATCCGGAAAATTCCTGATAAAATTATTTATTTTGTAGGCGTGAGGTCGTTTTTTTACCTTTCATCACGTCGGACATAATATTTAATGTTAATCATACTATTCTTTCAGTATCGCGTAAAAATATAGCGCGTAGCATATCTAGTCCACGGCTCTGGATGAACTAAATTACAAGTAGGCGATGTGCGATCTGGTGTACATGTTCAGAATGCATCTGTCTCTCTAGCTGTCTGTTCTGTCTAGCTGATCGGTGACAGAATGATGGTCTTACTAAAATCAAGTAACGCCATACCTACCTACATACATACTTTGCCGTCTTCTGTAGCTTGGATTCAAACTCGCACATTGCAGTGTGAGTTTGTGTCCTGTCTTTGGCGGGTATCCATAAGAGAGATTTGTTGTGGATCCTACGTCTTCCCATGCGTACTCTCTTTTCCTCTCTCTCTCTCTCTAAGTCGATCATAGGGATTTATAGAGTAAGTTTGTACAGATTTATTGTTTCTCGATAAGACAATTATATCCTAAAAAAACTTGAGTCTGTTACAATTAATGTTCTGTAAAAGTACCGTACAAAGATTTTGCTTTTTTGCAGAACTTTTTAAATTTTGTTTTAAGCCTCTCCATACGTTTATTTCGCCGCTACCTGATTTGGAACGCTACACAAAATAATCTGATGTTTCCGTAATTGAAGAAGTCAGGTATAGTGAAGTACAACGGGTTGTTTCCATTGTAGTTGCGCCCTTTGGCAACAGAGGAAATTACAGATAGCAAGCGGTATGAGTGCTAGGCGTAGCGGGTCTGATACCGACAATTCCTGGAAATTACACTAGCGAAAATACTCAGGGGAATTTTACCAAACAGGTAATTAACAAGTTTGATGGTTTTACCCGTTTGCCGCCGCGGCCGTTTCTGCTGGCTTAAATTAAAATTGAAATGTTGACCCGAACGAGATTCCGAATATAACAACGGAAGGAAGTAGTGCTCAATGTTCGCTCCAAGAATTGTAAAGAGAAGAATAAAATTTCCAAGAACAGAATACTGCGATTTGCATAGAATGTTTCCTAATAGGGTGTGTTTTTGGAAGACATATTTAAAATAACTGCATTATTTCGGTCAAACACTAAATTAACACAGTGTAGGAGTATTCCTATTTAAGAAGTTAAAGATAAATAGTCTTGGATAAACCATTTATAACTTTTCAGTCAATAGTGTTTATTAGAACTATTAGAACTATTTTTAGATATAACTATTTTAAAAGTTTTGAAAATGATTATTAAGTATTTTAATAAAAACAGTCAATTTTAATCAGTAACACCGTAATACATAAAAAAAACTAAAATGATAAAAACATGAAAAGCCTTTACAGAATATTTTAGATGTGCTTGGCAAAATATTGGCGACTTTTGTTTTTGAAATTATTAACTGGATACAAAAATGTTTTATTTTTTCGTACTCTTTCGAAATGTTCACATTTTAAAGTAACAGCTGTTTTAATACTTCAGAATGCTTATGTATTCTCCTGGCAATTAAGGAAAAAATATATTTCGCGAATATTTCAAAAGTACTTCCGATTGATGTTCACGTTTTTATTTTTGTTTTTTCGTATTTTCGTTTTAATTTACACGTCCTCTTGAAATTGAAAATCATCTAGTCATTTATCAGATCTTTTATTTTTATAAATATATTTTTTGAAAAGGAGTAGAAATATTTTTACTGGTTTAGGCTGCAACCGATCCTGGCGTTCGGTGGGAACTCATTTAACAACAATACCGTAATAATTTAATGAAAGCAAGTTAAGAAAGCTGTTGAATGTTTAGAAATTCACTGTCTTCTTGAAGTAATTTCATATGTCTAATTTAATAACAAACTTTAAAAAATGCTTATTTATTAACAGTTTATTTCAAATTCTCTTACACTCCGTCATGGATGGCGTGAGAAAAAGCTTATATTACCTAATAATTCAAAATTCTGGGAAAATGTGAACACACCACGAAGTATGTACATACCAGATTTATATACCTATATGTAGGTAGTTGATTCCAAGTACGGTTTACAAAATTGACTTCTTTTTCTGGTTTAATTATTGAGAAACTCAATACAGCGCACAGTTTTCTGTAATTATTATTTATTTCATAAGACACCGAAAGAGCTGAATTCATGCATTTTTTAACATTTGACTCACAGTAAAATACACATCTTGAACATTTTTTACAACTTCAAGGCACTTTTTTGTACTTTTTGGAGCAAAAAAAATTAAATATTTAATTTCCATAGCACTGTGTACTGGGAATATTTATCTTACACTTATGTACATTTAGTGATGTATTCAGATTCGAATTTTGTGCAGTATAACTTTCACAAACGTACTAATTACACTAAAATTAATTGAAGAACATCAGCAAAATTAATAATTACATAATAAGT
Organism: Aromia moschata; assembly: GCA_029963805.1. Classification (NCBI taxonomy): domain Eukaryota; kingdom Metazoa; phylum Arthropoda; class Insecta; order Coleoptera; family Cerambycidae; genus Aromia; species Aromia moschata. The sequence goes on along the minus strand of JAPWTK010000330.1, from coordinate 370,013 downwards.
ACACAATTTTATATAATTTCGTGAATTCACATTGTTATCTAAATTTATAAATAATTTATAAAATTATCATAACGCAAAAAAAGTTACGGTTTGCAAGACACTATACTACCGTATTCATGTTTTCATAGGCACATTTCACAATTCGTTAGGGACCTTGAAAATTCGCTGAATCGCAAATGACCCTTTTTAAGTTGAAAAATGAAACCAGGGAAAGATATCTTTTCGTGGTCACTGAATTCGAAAACCGCTGGTTGATTGGCATTTTCGGGTCACTGTTGTCTCAAAACTCAAAAATACAAAAAATGACAAAAATAGTACTTAATTAAATGTTAATAAAGTCCAGGTATCTTTAGATATTAGGGACCTGATGGAACTAAACGAACAACGTATTCGGAATAAGCATCCTCTTAGCCTTCCCAAGTTGTCAGATATTTCTTAATTTTTAGTTTACATATTTTATGTTTTTTATGGGTATTTACTGTATAGTAGAGATATGTCTAAGAGTCGATCGAGTGTAGGGAGCAGAGCACCTGTCGACGTTTCATCGCCTTCCTGAGAAGGAGGACGCTTTCGCCGCACTCAACCTGTGTGGAGCATGTGAAGAGACGGGCCCGCCCAGTACCTATGTTGTTAATGCTTCCTGAGCCTAATGTAAAGGTTATATCAGACTTGCTACTTTTGTCATTAAATTGTTTTTGTTAATTACGCTTTGCCCACGCTTTGTGCCCTGACTCAGATGTGTTGAGTCTCCGTGTGAGTTGAGTAAAACGTGGCCAAGTGATAGACTTGTTTTTGTTTTGATTGACACAAATGATTTGTTGTGCGAGTTTAGTGAGATAGCCGTCTTTCTTTTGTACCAAGTCCTCGGCAAGATGCAATACAATAATAGGTTTTCAGATGAGTTTCTGCTTTTGGTGTCATGTTATTAGTCAAATCGCGTCAATATTTATAAACTGAGTTTATTAATTTTGAATACATATATGTATATACGAATATTAGATTTGTACTATTTATCTCTTTGTATGCCATATACGGGGAGTAAATTTACTTATATCCCCATAAACGGGGAGAACAGGACATATATACTAATTTTCAAAAGATATTATCAGAGATGCCTTCTACTTTAAATAACATAACTGTTAATAATGCTAATTTAATGGCTGCTATCAAGCAAATGAATTAATGTGTTAATGTGAGTATTACTAATTTAACTGAAAACATTGTTCAAACTTTCGAATTAATTCGAATAAAACAACCGTATTCATGGTATTGAGAACGGTTAAAAAAAGGTAGAAAATAAAGACTTAACTATAATGACAGTAGCGGATCACGATCCACTCCAAATAAATCGTAAGTGGTAAGTGACTCTGTGTAATTATTTAGGTGTTAGTAACTTGTATTTTACGCCTGAAGGTTCAATTCACCCCATGTTATTAAAAAAAAAAATAGAAAATAATTTCAATGAAGCAGGATTCCGTCGCAAAAAAAACAGTATCGTTTGCGGTAAATTGTCTAACGGGATCCGCACATGATGGGGTACGAGGTGTGTAAATTAAGTAAAGAGACTTTTTAAATTACTTTATTCGAACAGAATTACAATTCAGTATTGTTTCCTTCAAGAAACTTCCTTGGGAAGCCACACAGCGCTCACTTCATTCAGCTGGTGGGTTACAGCCGGTTGAATGTTTTCTATGGTCCAAAATGATTTCCCTTGAGGTGATTTGTCAATCTCAGGGAAGAGAAAAAAAGTTACAATGAGGAGGCTGAGGTTCTACAGGAACCACTAAAAACTAGTTTTTAGTGATTCCGGCGCATTGTCGTGATGCAACATCCAGTTTTTCTTGATGTTTGGTCTCACATGGATGACCCTTTTTCAAAGTATTTGAGGAATCTCCCTGTAAAAGTGTTAATTTACTGTTTGGCCTGGAGGCACAAACTCTGTGGACATTTCCTGGCTATCAAAAAAGCAAATCAGCATGCATTTGATCTTCGACTTGCTCATTCTTGATTTTTTGGGTCTTGGAGAGCTTGAAGTGTGCAATTCCAGGCTTTGGCGCTTAGTTACTGGGTCGTACTCAAACAGTGTCTCATCACCAGTAATGACAAGTTCCATAAAAAGGGGGATCATTTTCAATTCGATTCCAAAAGTCAAGACACCTTTCTCTTCTGATGTCCTTCTGTTCCTGCGAAAGGTTTTTTGAACCATTTTTGCGCAGATTTTTCTCATCCCCGATTCGTTAGTAAAAATCTAGGGGGTAATCATAACAGTGGTATGATTCAAATTTAATTTTCCCCGATCATTCTTGTCGCGAACCAATTATCTGAACGCACAAGATCCCGTATTCTATCGACATATTCATCGGTTCTTGAAGATGAAGGACTTTCGCTACGTGGTTCATCTTCAATCGACTCTCTTCCTACTCAGAATGCCTTAAACCACCGGAAAAACCTAGGCTCTTGAAAAAACACTGTCTCCGTAGGTGTGTTGAAGTTTTGCAAAAGTATCCTTGCGTTGTGTCCAAATCTGAAGCAAAACCTGATAGCACACCGTTGCCCAAAATTAATGTCACACATGTGTCATTATTTCAGTTAATACACGCAAATACTCGAGTCGTGTTGCGTTGTTTGATGAATAGATATTTTCCGGTAATTGGTAAACCCAGTCATTCTTAGTGATAATGGGGCATCATTTTCAATTAGTCAAGGATTGAGACGTTGGAAGCCGAAGAGGTTAAAATAGCTCATACATCCGTTTATTTTCCTCAGGGAAATCTAACCGAAGGAGTCAACCGCGAAATATGGCATCTACTGCGTTCATTATATTACTCGCCTTCGAGATGGACTATCTCTAAGGGAGATTGTAGCCCATGGCCATAGATGGTCTTTTGAGATGGACTTGTAACGAATGTAGTTGTAACGAATGTCTAGAATTGGTTATATAGAGTTGTTCATTATGAAACCCGGTTCAGCTCTCTAGAGTTACATTTTAATCGAGTTCCAAAAAAACCTAGTCCTCCTCCTCCTCCACCACACTGAGATAAGTGTTTAAGAAAAGAGGGTTTTCCTTGCTCATAAAAGGGTTTGCTCTAGGATAGAGAGGCGAAAAACGCAAGCACGATTCTGGTAAGAAACTAACAACTTTATTGCCTGAAGATCTCGTACTGATCCAAACAAACTCGCGCAAATAAATAAATATTCTAATTCTATCACGACCCAGCTACTGTTATACCAAAAATGTTTCTAATTCGTATGCTATTTAAGGTGGTAATGGCGATAATTGGGGTGCTTACAACAATACAAGGTATGGCTATTAAATAACTGAATGACGGTCATAACACTTTTTATTCGTTACCAATGCTACAGCAGCAACTTTTTCGCCTTCAATGTACTCCTAAACCAACTAATCACTACCCCTAAACCAACGCTTACCAACCCCAAACTAACGAAGTACCAACTCTCTACCCCCCCCTCCCCCCAAAACCGACGCTTAAAATGGTGTAACTTTTTACCAAGCAATATGTGGACTTTTACTTTGGATGTTGAGGTTATGGGGCTGTTTTTTTGGATTAACTGCACCGTGCTAATAACCGAAGTGCTGTCATAACATTTTTTAGACATTACCAATTACAGTATCAACTTTTGCCTTCAATATACTCCCGTAGCGATGTCTACACAGCTCCACCATGACTTTGCCATTGTTGGAAGCAGTGCTGAAAGTCCGCTTCTGTCAGCTGGTTCAGAACCTCCGTCGCTTCCGCTTTAACCGTTTCCACACTTTCGAATCTTGTCATCACAAGCAATCACCTTGTCTAACAAGCCTGGATCAGTGTCAATGTTGTTTAGAATGTCAGCACAAATGTTCATTCTTGATTCTTTTTGCTCAGGAGTGAGGCGTTTTGGCACTACTTTTTGCGCAAACTTTGCGCATATTGAACGATTATGCAAAATCTAGCGAACACATATTATTTCAGCAAGCCTTCGAAGTCTTCGGTCGTTTCACGTCCCCCTTTAAACCGTTTAAACCATTCAAAACTTGTGTTCAGGATAAACATTCATTCCCGTACACTTCTTTTAACATTGCATAAGCTTCTGTAAAAGTTTTCCCAGTTTAACAAGAAACTTGAGACTAACCCGTAGCTCAGTCTGAACACTTAACATTTTTTCAACGCGTTACTGGTGCGACTGCTACAGTCAAACTGAGCGACCCACTGGCTTGTCCAGCGAGCTCAGGGTGGGGAAAGTATCACCAGACACAGTTCTGTTTAAACTTGTCGCGACACGCTCGCAGCGCTGGTTGCATCAATGCGGTTATTTAATAGGCACACTCGTATTATCAACATTAAGCCTTTTTGTGCCACCTTGTGTGGAATGTCCTTAGATGCTAGATATTAAGGTTCAGAAAGGTCGCAATTCTGGACACCAACAGTTCACTCAAGTCAAGCAGTCATTGTAGGGAGCGAGCATCGCTATTGACGTTTCATCGCCTTCCTCGGAAAGGACTGTGTGGATCCTGTGATGATACAGTGGGTGGTCCGCTCAGTGTCTATGTTATAGATGTTTCCTGAGCATAATGTAAATATTATATCAGAATTGCTACTTATGTCATTAAATTGTTATTATAAATCAACATCTGGATATATATGTATTTATCAACTTTATAAAAGACCAACTTTGCCGTTTTTGGAATTATTTTAAGGTTTTGTTGGAATTGTTTTGAGAATCGTGGTGTATTAGTTTTAAACGGTCAACGGGTTCGGATTCAGTGACCCTGAAAACATAGGTGTAGCCTAGCGAACAGCTTTTAAGCTTTTCACATGTGCCTGAGTTATCGTCGATTAAATTTTTTCTGCTGTTCTGTTATTATATATTATCATCACTCAAGTGCGGTAACGAGATACATTGTACGTAGCAAAAATTGTACGTAGCTGTCAAGAATTACGTTCAAAATTGGAATCGAAATAGTGGGTCAAATTGTGAAAATACTAAAGGAACAATTGGCGCCTTAGGACCCAGCAAAGAGATGATGCACCAACGCAGTGCAAATTAGACCCAGGCTACTGGGTCTAATTGTACTACTAATTTATTTGTAATCTTTCAGCAATTTATGTGAATATTTTATTTCTTAAAATTAAACATTTTCACTCACCTCTTGCATACACGCCCTAAAATCGTCTCTTGATAGGCGTTTGGTAATAAATTTTAAATTAAACGTCGTTGTAATTTTCCGCCGAGTATTTAGTCGAGGACGTTTATGTAGTGATAAAGTTTCCGCGATGTCAAAGGGCTGACCATGCAAGGAACCGAGCCGTTAAAAGTGATTTTTATGTTCAGCGAGGTAGTATAATTAATTAATGAGAGTTTCGGCTAGCGTATACAGTGCATACTTTAAATTGAAAGCGGCCATCATTAATATAACGACATTCCATCCGTGAGTTTGCGAGACGAGCACCGAACCGCTTAAAAAAACGTGGCTGCTGTGTGCTGTGGCATTTTGCTAAGGAACACATAATTCACGATTTAATTTTATCATTCAGGATGCAATATTTCTTTTATTCTTACTTAACCCAATAACGCCCAAACGTACACAATTTTTCGTCATTTTTGGTGCGTCAATCTCGAAGGGAAATTAATGAATTCACTCAATAAAAACCACTTTTCCTAACGTTTTCGGATGTGATCTTTCGATTTAGATTTCGATCAGAATTGTGAATAAATGCTCTAGAAAAAAATATGGCTGGCTTTATGGAGAAAAGTACTGAAAATTTGGGGATTATTTTTTTTATATATTTTTTTTTTAGTCCAAAAAGTACTCTAACCTACTCCTGGATTGTGGAGGAGGTGGAGGCAATAGTTGGAGTTGATGATAGGATTTTGATTTGCCGACCTCAACTGACTCTAATCTTTTCAAAATGGCGGACATAATATAAAATCTCATGAAATATGAATTTTTCTCTAGTATTAACTAGAAAATAATGTTATTGTGAGTTTTTCTTGATCCACAGTCTTTCCTCAATCAAAAACAATGCTGCTGAATATATTTGACTAAATTTCCAATTTTAAATGATCGCGGATTCAAAATGGCGGCCGGATTTTTCAAGAAATGGCGCGTTTTTCATCATAAAAAGTAAATAGGAATTTGTAATTATACTTTTCCTATGTCATTTCATGTTTTAGTAACATTTTGAGTTACTCCTGGTGAAAAAAGTCTGAAATCCAAGATAGCGGATTCAATATGGCGGATATAATTCTTGAAAATTCAAAATTTGAAAACGGAAAAAATTACAGACATATTTTACGTAGAATTATGATGGAAAAATGTCCTCTCCATCTTTTTCATAAAAATGCGTTCTATCTGAGTAAAAAATTATTTGTCATTCTAACCTCAAAACGAGGTTTTTTTCCGGGGTTGAGGTACTCATGATAAAATCATGAGAATTATATATTATGCACTTAGGGATGCTCGGGAGCAAACTACTCGCCGGAAGTACACATCCTACTTGTTTCTCGTGGTGCATATACGATTTTTTCTCACACCCACCAGAAAGTACGTTCTATGTACTATTCTATGAATAAATATGCGAGGAAGTTCCGGAAAGAAAATTCGTTAATGCGCCCGAATTCAAAATATATATTTTCTATTTATATGTGGAGAAGTTCCGAAAAAAAATCTTCAATGCGCCTACATCCCGAAGTGCATAATATATAATTCTCATGATTTCATCATGAGAACCTCAACACCGGAAAAAAACTCGTTTTGAGGTTAGAATGACAAATAATTGTTTACTCAGATAGAACGCATTTTTATGAAAAAGATTGAGAGGACATTTTCCATCAGAATTCTACGTAAAATATGACTGTATTTTTTCATTTTAAATTTTGAATTTTCAAGAATGATGTCCGCCATATTGTATCCGCCTTCTTGGATTTCAGACTCTTTTCACCAGGAATAACTCAAAATGTTACTAAAACATGAAATGACATTGGAAAATTATAATTACAAACTCCAATTTACTTTTTATAATGAAAAACACGCCATTTCTTGAGAAATACGACCGCCATTTTGAATCCGCTATCACAAAAAATTGAAAATTTAATCAAATATATTCTTTAGTATTGTTTTGATTGAGGAAAATAACTGTGGATCAAGAAAAACTCTCGTACTAACTCTCGTTAGTACTAGAGTCAAATTCATATTTCATAAGATTTATGCAATGTCCGCCATTGTGAAAAGATTAGTCAGTTGAGATCGGCAAAAAAAATCCTATCATCAACTCCAACTATTGCCTCTACCTCCCTCCACAATCCGGAGTAGGTTAGAGTACTTTTTGGACTAAAAAAAATATAAAAAAAATAATCCCCAGATTTTCAGTACTTTTCTCCATAAAGTCAGCCAGCCATATTTTTTTCTAGAGCATTTAATCACAATTCTGACCCCGGAAATTGAAAGATCACATCCGAAAACATTAAGATAAGTGGTTTTTATTGAGTGAATTAATTAATTTCCCTTCGAGATTGATGCTCCAAAAAGTGCGAAAAATTGTGTCCGCTTGGGCGTTAATGGGTTAAGCACGCTAAAATATTCAATGAGCAAACTAAAATATTTTACCTACCTACCTGGTAACATGTGGAGTCCAAGACTAACATTATTTTTTTACACATCGACAATCTAATTAAGGCATGTCTTAATAATATACATTTTAAACCACGCGGACCATAAAAGACTCAATGTCTTTTTCTTTTAGGAGTTCGACGTTTTTTTTAACATATAATTCATTATTCGGATTCGTATGCAATTTAAAGGAAAAGTGGGTTCTATTTCTACAAATTTTCAAATTTCGGTTGAAAAAAAATGGAATACATTCCAAATTCCATAATTATATACGTCATATCAATACTTTAGTCATTTTAGGCGTAGAAAGAATATTAACTTTCTATGCAGTTATAATTTGATAAACATATAAACAAAAATAGAAAAATTCGAACAATGTTTACATTTGGACGTTAGATTCTAAAAGAAGATTAAAAACGCACTAAGGTTATATGAATTATTTGTGAGGCTTTTGATCATAAAGGTGATTCAGTTAAATTTTTAGTTATATCGCTAGAAAATAAGTAATTTGGACAATTGGTTGGCATCTCAGTAAACAATCCAAAGATGGAAGAGTAGTGACATCTAACACCCAGTGCGATAATTTAGCTTATTTTCAGTCTCATTGAGACCTTTGTAACATGTTCAATATTATATGTAACAAATACAATTTATAATGAAAAATAAAGTCCTAGCACATCTCTCACATACCTCACTGAATGGTTTTGTGTGGTTTGCTTTGATTATTCATTGGCTCATATCTATCAGAGTTAAGGTACTTGAAGTTTTATATCTATAAAACTTCAAGTACCTTAACTCTGATAGAGTTAATTATATCTATAAAACTTCAAGTACCTTAACCATACTGCATTAATTTACAATTTATTATTGAAACTTGACCACCTCAAGTTATAGGGGATTCATTCCTCTCATTAGAAAATTTAAATTTCGCAGATATTCAAACGGATTTAAGATTTCCAATAAAACTCGAGTCAGTCGAATGCTTATATATTAAATGGAGACTAGTTAAAAAAAAGCATAAAAAAACTGTATCTCTGAAAACTTAAACGATCTAGTTACTTCGAGATCAACTTACTTATGACTCAACTTACAGCTAAGTAAACAATATCCTCAACAGTTTATTCTCTAAAAAAATTACTTCGAATCTCATTCAGTCCAACTATTGTCTAGAAACAGATTGTATTACTCTATTATTTATATAATTATATAAATTAAAAAAGTCATTAAAACGAGGTTATACGTCATTGTTAATGCTATTGAAAATATCAGTTTGAAAAAGAAAGATAATAACAAATAATAAAATTAACAAATTAACTTAATTAATCTGCAAGGATAAAAAATAAAGATGAGTAACAAAACCACAAAATCTAAACAAAAAAAAAAACTAATAAAGGGCTAAACAAAAATTGTGTATTAAAATGTATTAATAAAAATTAGTAGACCTTAGTACTCATTACTTCCACCTTTCGATAGTGACGTGGAAGTATAGTATCGATGAAAAATTAAAAAAAAATATTGGTTAAATAAAAAGGACCACGCACACAGGATTCTGGATACCGGATAAATTTTCCGGAGACGGACTCTTTAGGGGTTTTTTAGGTCACAGAAATCATTTTTGGTTTATTTGGTCATATGAACCCTTATAAGGGGGTGAAATAGAGATTGTAGAGGATGAAAATAGCATATTTAAAAGGTCGGGTTTGAAAATTCAAAACTGTTTCTTGGTGGGTTTTCCTGGTAGGTCACTCTATTTTCTGGGTTCAGTTGATCTTGACGAGTGTAGACATAAGCTAGGTTGACAGTTCAAAAACTGCTAGATTTGTGGCAGTTTTATGCCACTAAAATTACTGAAGATCGAATTGACCTTAAATTATATTTAGTTGAAAAAACTATGGCGCATGGCCTGTGTGAGCAACACTTCAAATTATATGAAGATACCAAAAATTGGGTCGATTCGTGGATAGCCTCAAAAGATGAATCATTCTTCCGACGCGGTATCCGTATGCTACCAGAAAAATGGGAAAAAGTAGTGGCAAGCGATGGACAATACTTCGAATAAAACATTAGATACCGTCCTTTCACAATAAATTCCCAATTTTTTATTAAAAACGGCGGAAACTTATTTGTACACCTTAATTAAGGTTATATTTGTGATGAGTCATAACGATCATACAGATCATAAAAGTCATCATACAGGTCATAAATATTGTGGTCATTGATCATAAATATCATAAGGGTCATAAAAGTCATATGGGCCTTAAAGATCATACAGTCATAAAGTCATACAATAAAAGTCATCATACAGGTCATAAAGATCGTGAAGGTCATTGATCATAAATATCATAAGGGTCATAAAAGTCATATGGGCCTTAAAGGTCATATAATTCATAAAGATCAAATTTGCTGGAAAAGTCATATTGGTCAAAAAGGTCATATTGATCATAAAGATCATATCATTCATAAAGATCACATTGGTCGTAAAGGTAATATTGGACAAAAATTTCAAATTGGTCGGAAAGGGCATATCGGTCTTAAAATCCAGAAAGGCCATATGGGTCATAAGTTATAACAATTATAAAGGTCACATTAGCCACAATAAAAATATAGGTCACATATAGAGTCATAAGATCATACAAGTCATATATTTCAAAAAGACTGCAAAGATCAGGAAGGGCATAAAAGTTATTTATGGCCAAATTTAACAATTTTTAAAATACAAACCACTGTTTTTAGATGTAGTCTGATTAAAATTATGGAAAAATTAGATGTGGAAGTGGTGATTCCTTAGGCAACCCGAATAATAAATAAATTGAAAAATAATAACCTGGAGCTGAGGAAAGCCGTGGCGTATTTATCGACACATTTATTTGACCCTTGCAGTCCATTTATTTAACATTTGCAAAATTTTTTTAACATCTAAGGTGCTACAAAACTTCAACTTCAGTTTACTTTCTCTGTTCGTTATGAACCGAAAAAACAAATAAAGAGTTACATCCTTAAATTTATAAGAAGTATCTTTTCATTTAATTCTTTTGATTTTCTACAAGTCTCCACTTACAAGGTCTAATAGATTTTCCAAGTACTTATATACTCATTGAGTATTTTGGATACTTTCTGTGTACCTTAGATACTCTATTAAGATACAAGATACTTTCACAAAGTGTCTAAGATACAGTATGTTATAAACTAAAATATAGGTATATAAACTTTGGAAATCCTTTTTCTTAAGATACTCCCATCTCTATCCAAAGCCGTACATTTTATCTTTAAGTCACGGCATTCCAAAAATGTATTTAAATACTTTGTAGCACAGTCACTTATTATTTATTCATTAAAAGTGACCGTATATAAAAGGTTTCCGTGAAAAGGCCCTGCGATATTAAAATGACGGCAAACACTATAAATAAGCCGTTTTATTGCTGATAAATTATGCATCAATCTAAAATATACGGTTTATTTGTGCGCGGCGAAGTTGATCGGTCGATTAAGAGGAAGAAGAGGAGGAGAGATAGCCGTCGCCGGACGCGAAGAGACGTACCACCACGCAGCACCATAATAAATGCATCTTATAAATTGCGTCGCGATAAATAAGTAACTTTTATATTCTGCACACAATCAAGTATCCCACTTTACATCCCGACAAAACAATAAAATCACTAAAATATGATTGAGAAATGGGTTTTTATTTTGCGATGAACACGGCCCTCTGCAATAAATATCGGGTCCGGCACATGTTCGTATCGGTGGCGAACGGAGGACGCGTAATTTGTGTGACAACCTCCTGCCAGTCGGAGCCGGAGGACGCAGTACAAATATTTGGCTAGCGGGTACCTGGAGTTACTCGTCGGTTGACTTTTATTGATCGCTGGTTCGGACCAAGACCCGTTCCATCGTCGTCGGTTAGTCATCTGCTAGAAATAAACAACTAGAAATAAATAAAATAGTCAATGAAGGGGATCTAGAAGAAAATGTCGAGATCCCAATTTCTGACTTCATGGTTGTATTTGGACTATTAGCCCAATCAACGGAGAAAAACCGGTCACTAATTGTTATCAGCAAACAAAAAATATGGTCGTATAGAGAAGAAAATTCTAAGAAAGATAGCATTTTTGCGACCCTAGTTTTAATGGCGAACATAACCAAAAAATTCGCAAAAAGTCAAAAAAAAAACGGTTTTTTGCAAATAAAAAAAAATTTAACACAAGAAAAGTTAAATTAGAAACTTGTAGGTCTTCAAAATGCCGTCGAATGAGATGTGAACGAAAATCGGTTCATAAACATTTGAGAAAAATTAAAAAAAACGTCAAAATTCGCGTTTTCGTATTTTTTGCTGTGTAAATTCCAATTTAGTTTGAACAGACTTCTTGTTAACTAAAAATGCAGCCCAAGACAAGCGGAAAATGACAATTTTTTCAAAAATTCAAAAAAGTTTTATTTTTTCGAGTTATAACGATTTTAAAAATAAGACGTTTTCAAAAAATCAGTTTTTACAGAGGCAAAAATGATCGTACAGAAACGATCGTGGGCTCATTTATTCGCGAAGACTTGTACTTTCATGCTATTAAAAAACCAAATCGCTTTTATTTAATTTTGGCATAAAAAAATGCGTTGTAAAATTGTATCATTTTTAGCCCACGATCGTTTCTGTACGATCATGTTTGCCTCTGTAAAAGTTGATTTTTTTGAAAACGTCTTTTTTTTAAATCGTTATAACTCGAAAAAATAAAACTCTTTTGAATTTTTTAAAAAAGGGTCATTTTCGGCTTGTCTTGGGCTGTATTTATAGTTAACAAGAAGTCTGTTCAAACAAAAATTGGAATTTATACAGCAAAAATACGAAAACGCGAATTTTGACGTTTTTTTAAATTTTTCTCAAATGTTTATGAACCTATTTTTTTCGTTCACATCTCATTCGAGGCGCATTTTGAAGAACTACAACTTCCTAATTTAACTTTCTTGTGTAGGACTTTAACTTTTGTTTATTTGCAAAAAACCGTTTTTTGACTTTTGCGAATTTTTTGGTTCGCCATGAAAACTCGAGTCGCAAAAAATGCTATCTTACTTAGAATTATTTTCTCTATACGACCATATTTTTTGTTTGCTGATAACAATTAGTGACCAATTCATATGGAGGCTTTCGCTCATTGATTGGACTATATGTAGTTGTAAATATACCCAAGGTCCCCAGACGTAGGTACTGAGGTGGTGCAGGGGGCATTAAGAATAATTTATATTAACCAAAAAGCACGTACGAAATTAAAGCTGGCACAATTTAATTCTAGAATATCTTGAAAGGTCTAAAAGACAAAAGACGCTAAATTACTGTTGGATACTGGTATATTCTGTTAATCAATCAACATAAAAATGATATCGTACTCAATTTATTAATTTGGTTTCTTAATAAAACGGAATCTACGTAACGAATCATACTTTCTACATTCAATTTTTCCTCAGTCGTCTAAATAAATTTCACAAAATCATGATTGCATTCGAATCTCATTAACTCACGAACTTACCTAATCTAATGTTATTTCAATTAACTTCAATATACAGGTGTTTCAGTTTTTGTAGCAGGACTTTAACACTTGATAGGACTTTTAAAATTAATACAAAAAGCTTATGTAAATATAGGTCGTCAAAGGCTTAGTGTTTGAGATACAGGGTATTCAAATTTAATTTTAAAAACAGTTTTTTTCATCGTAAATATTTTTCAACGTATTGCATTAAAAATAGTAATTTTTAATGTAATACGGGGATTTTTGGTGTGAGAAAACCTATAATGCTCACCGTTTTACTGTAACCGCTAGAGGGCGCTCTATATTGTACGGAGTGAAATAACTGTTTTATGTGCTTTATGGATTTTTTAATAAAATATTTTATTTTTCGCATTTTCTAAAAAAAATGTGCATTTGTCAAAATCTGTTAAAGTTGGCCGTTTTTGAGATATTTGAATTTTTATCGTCTAATGCAACCTCGTTTTTCAAATGATTAATTATAATTAGGCTTCGGAATGTTTATCTGCCCGCATATAAAACTGCGTAAGGGTATCCCGCGTTACCACGGCGGTATGGGATACTACTGTGCATACGCGGGCTCTGGAGCCTTTTCGGGAAGAGTCAATGCCGTATGTAGCACGGACAAGAAATACAGGTGTATACAGTATGTGTGACCGATATCGACCGGTTGTGAAAAATAACAAATTCTACACTTCTCGTTCTAACGACTAGCGCAGGTGGTAAGTGGGCCGGTCTTATTCCCTCACTACCTTCGATGCGTATGCGGTTGCTTCTTGTCTGTCGTCTCACTTCTGTTTGTCCTTTTTCGTAACTGACCGATAGCTTTACACACACGGTATAATGTACAAGGCGCTTAAAAAATACGGTTTATACTTTCATTATCATAGAGTTTTATAGTTCTGAGCCCTGCGTTGCCGCACACATTTCCGTACCCTAATTATAATCTTTGAAACTTTAGCCTACTAAATGGTTGTGACAATTTATGAATATAACTTATTTAAAGAAGTTTTTCAAAACATTATTCATTTTGTTCAACGCATAGTTCACACCGACGAATAACTGAATGTGAAATGTTATTTAAAGATGGTCCTGTTTCATTAGAGGCATCCCCAATCTTATTTAAAGTTTAGCGTTTGTTTAAACACGTGTCGCATACACGCATTTTTTTAAATATTCCTTCACAAAGTCTAAAGAATTAGGTCTGGGCCACGGTACTAACCCTCCACGACCGATCCATCTTTCTCGATAATGGTTGTCCAGCCAGTTTCTTGAAGTTCTCCCATAATGGGCTGGACAATCATCAAGCTGAAGCCAAGCCGTTCTTAGTATTTAGTTCTTAAATTTAAAGGAATATCTTTCCAGATATTTACATGTTCTCTTTGTAAAAATTCCAAGAAGGCCACAGCATTCAGCCGAGGTGGTAAAGCGTAAGGTTCAAAAAGGCTATTGTTATAAATATCTATCCAGACGTTGACATTAAATTCGTGCTGAAAATTTTTTTGTCAAATTGCATGCAGATTTTCATGCGCCCAAACATGCTGATTATGAAAATTTACCACCCCACATGGAGTGAAGCACGTGTCATCTTTACCTACAGAACACTGTAAAATTAGGTTGCATTGAACGATACAAATCCAAATATCTCAAAAACGACAAACTTTAGCGGATTTTGAGTGTACCCTTTTTGTTTAGAAATGCACAGGAAATAAGATTTTCTATTAAAAAAGCCATAAAGTACATTATAAAAAAGTTATGAACATTTCAAACCGTAGAGAGTACAATACAGAGCGCCCTCTAGCGAGTACAGTAGAATGGTGTTCATAGTTGAAAAAATGTTCACGATAATAAAAAAACTGCTTTTAAAATTTAATTCGAATACCCTGTATCTCGAAAACAAAGCTTTTGACGACCTCTGTTTACATAAGCTTTTTTGTATTAATTTTAAAAGCTCTATCACTTATTAAAGTCCTGCTACAAAAAAACTTAAACACCCTGTAAATTAAGTTGGTCCGTTGTAGAGGGATCTACAACGGACCAACAATTTAGAAATTAAGCGAGAACAATTTTCTGCGCATCGTCATTCGCCATTTAGAAGTTACAGATACGGATTTCGATTTCATTAGATCGACAGTGTGACATATCTGATCTGATGGCGAATGACGAAGAACGAGCGTGTCGGCTTATATGACTAGGAGAGATACAGTGTTATCACCTAGAAGGTATCAGCCTCTAGTATTTAATGGGAATAGACATATTTTAATAGGTCCGACAAAATCAGCAACGGGTCATACGCCATTTAGAAGTGACAGATACAGATTTCGATCTTATGCTGGCTTGTATTCTGGCCAAGAGATATACAGTGTTATTATCTAGGGGCATGGCCCTCTAGTGTGATTAAATGATACTAGACACATATTGAGACTTCTAGTTTATTTATTTCTATTTACATATCTTAAAGTCGTGAAGAGGGAACGGAGAAAAAATATTTAGAAACTCAGCCATTGCGAAATTTATAATATTATACCTGTATTCAAAATTTTATAAAGTTCCACGATTAATAAAAGTTTTTGACTAAGACTAGATTTAATTAAAAACCAGCTGACTGTTGCACCAAGAGTAAATTTTAAATTAGGATTTTAAAATAACGTGAATGCCATTTTCTGTGGTTAATAAATTTTGTAATATTTTAGTTATCATATATAACAATTATTCGACGGACTCATTTTCCAAGCACTGGTACCTATTACCCGAATATTAACGGAATATAAACTGAAAAAAATTGCAAATTAATCTGAGTATCCTGTGCTATACGTCTCCTGCTCTCTGTATTAGACCCCTTAGGATTAAAGAACACGATTTCGACATGACAGTGTTTAACAAGGGGTGTCTGCGGGTGTCAGGGAATTATGTTTCATTCAGCGAAGATTAAGTGGGGTTAATCTCCACGGAGAGCGACAGAGACCAAACTGTCTAAATCTAACCTCTTGCCGAGTCCACCGCGACAAAGAAAGTCTCGTTGACCTCCGACTTAAATATTAACTGGTGCGTTGACGGAACTTCTCACCGGCCTTTAACGCAAAATTAAAAATTCACTGTTCCCCTTCAACTGCCTGGGCGTTTGCGGTGTCACTGCCGGTTTTCGTTTGCGGAGGCAAAGAGAATATTATCGGAATAGATAAGGAGCTATATTGACATAATTTTATCACAGGATAGATAGTAGTAAGGTGGAATGTGTTATATGAAATTGTTTTGTGATCGCCCTATTTACTGACAGCAGAATATTTTGGAATATGCCTAGGAATAATTGCTACCTGGGGCCTATTTGAAGATGTTTTACTAATTTGTAAATACTTAGTAAATTTTAAACTACTATTTTAAACTAATTTGCAGTTTACACTTCTAAGTTAATTCTCAGAATTCTTCAGATCAATTACTTGTAACTCACTAACAATTTATTTGTTAAATAATTGTTAAACCATAGATTTGTTGCCTACTGAATGTTCCTTACTTAATTCAAAATATCGGTAAATTAATCTAGGAAGTTTTTTGAATAAAGCAAAGACAATGTAGTCTAGTATCTAGTTCTCCTTTAAATGAGAAAGAAAAATTATGTAAGTTTTAGACGAAAAAAATAAATAAATTATATTTAGTGTAGGGTCTTCATAAAATATTTAGACTGACTTTCATACAGATGTCATGACTATTAATATCATGTTTAAGAAGTAAGACCTTGACGGTGGCCATCAGGTCATTTGTATTTCAAACGGCAACAGCCATTTTTGACGCCGAACAGAGCGTGAAATTTTACATGCAGAGGCATGAAAGTTGAGTTAATCATCAATTTGGTCGATTTACTCGACGTAGTTACCTGAAATCTGGAAAATGACTTGTATAAAAGTCACTTTGTTTTTGAGATACGAACTTAATCATTATCTTTAACTTGATTTTGACCCTGACAGTCATAGTCATTAGAAGGTCAAATTTCAAATGAGAAGTCAAGTCATTTTTTTGCCTCGGATTCGGAAAGAATAGAAATCTGTACATTTAGGTGTACCTCTACGCGCGATCAGAGATAGTTTGGGATCGCCAAAGTTGGTAAACATCTCTCAATGTTCAGGTTTCTATAGGATCAAGTTTTATATGATATAATTTCCCAATTTTAGGTCACCACTTCGAGACAATCGGCCAAATGGATGGTTAGTCCAAATTGATTAATTTGACTCCATATGACATTTTGACCCCACGTCCACGGTCATGCTCTGTTCGAATCCGGGGACAAAAATGGGTGTTCCTATTTAAAGTTTTCAAGTCGACCTTCAAATGGCCTTAAAGTCAACTTAAAGGTCATGACTAAGTTAGTCTCTCAAAACCCAACAACTTTTGTATATGTCATTTTCGCGATTTTTGGACACTACTGCAACTTTTGGAATTAATCGTGTGTAACGTTACATTTTGTACTGCCTATATATCTAAGAATTAGAACTGTCCCTATTGATATTACATCAAATTGTATATGTATATGACCGTGTAAAAAATCACGTAAACGTTACTAATATTATTTTAACTTCAACGTAGATGTAATCATAATATATTTTAGTTTGATAGATTATTCGGTTTAATATTTCTCCTGAATTTTAATAAAATTTTGTAAATATAGTATGTCCCTATAAATTTATTCTATATTCTCAAATAGAAAACAATGGAACACCTGGTATGTCTAACGATTACGTGTCTGTTTTTAAAATAGCTCTCAAAATAAAATTTCCGTCCCCGGTAATGTACGCATATCTATAAGAATCTATAGCATTTGAAATGTTGCTCGGTTTATTTTTAATCAAAACCTTATATCGGAACGCTGCCCATAAATAAAAACTTTCCTCCTATACTTTGTCAAACAAAATGAAGTTGACTAATAAAACAAGATGAAACGACCATAGATTTGCATAAAGCCGAAGCAATATCTACAAATTCCTGATACAGCTCAAGCTATAAAAGTAAATTTATAATTATAAGGGTGACGTAAGTGTAGGCAATGGCCATAATTTATGATTAATTTGTTTGCGATGGGATGGCTCCTTGTTTCGTGAGTGTCCTGAAATTCCGCCCGGATTTTACTGAGCTGCGCTGGGAGCGTGAAATGTATCCCAAATGTGTCAGTAATATATCTTTAAACAGTTTCGTTATTTTTGTGTTTAATATACGGATTTTATTGATTTAAAACATTTTCATTTCCATGTTGTTTCGACTATTTAGAATTTAAAACATTGCAAGTGGTATGGAATACAATATGTTGTAGAATTATACATACGAAGAGGACCTGGAGGACCTATAATTAGATTTCCATGATCTATAACTAAGTCAGTATAAATATATGTTTTGTAATCTTTCAAAATCACTCTTTCTGCATTATTTCATTTAATTTTAGAAATCATTAGTGCGGAGAGTGCGTTATAGGTATTCTAAACAATGTGTTTCTTTATATCGCGTTTCATGTCAGAATACGACAGTTTGTAAAATATATTAGGAGTAATATTGTACATTATATTAATATATTAATATCTTACAAACTGTCGGTCGCCTTTGACCATGCCATGAGATCATTGGAGTCAACGGGATAATTGTAGTCTCGGGATCATTGGGGCTGTGGGATCATTGGGTTACTGGGATCATTGGGTCCAACGAGATCACTGAAGTCAATGGGATCATTCCAATCGTTAGGTTCAATAGGGTCAATGATGTCACGTAACTAAAAGATTTGTAACAAAATTTCCACTTGTCGGAACCATCAGAAAACGAACAGGGAAGCTTACGAAGCAGACCTAAGTTTTGATATCCAAAAGGTTACGACGACGATAAGAAACACTACTGAGCTGTACTACTCTGCGGATCAATTCGGGAACACAGTCATGTCCACTTTCAATCACAATTGTCCTGACAACTCAAGATCATCCAACAGGAACGTGCCGTGGTGGACCAATGAGCTGTCGAGGATGAGAGAAAACAAGAAAGCTCTTTAACAGAGAGACAAAGACAGAAGAGTATATAAGAGAATATAAAAATGCTTTGAGGAATGCAAAGAGAGACTCGTGGAGGAAGCACTGTGGAGAGGTAGAGCAGACCTCAGAATGTGCTAGACTGCTAAAGCTCTCAAAGTATCCTCAAAGGTCAACTAACTCGTTAGAGAAAACAGATTCCAAATAACACATGGTCCTGGAGACTCTGAATAAAGGCAACAAGGAGAGTTGGACAGTACCAAGATAATGTTGGAAATAGGACTAGTACAGGACTAGGATGCATACCAGAAGGTAGGGGTGGTCTTTATTTCGCAAACTGGTAAAACAGGCCACAATAAAGTTAAGTCCCTAAGAGCTATAAGTCTAATGTCTTTTGTATTGAATACTAGAAAACCAGGTTAGAGGGGGATATTGGTAGAAAGACTAATTGACTCGGATCAGTACGCATATAGATCAGGAATACCAACATAGACAGCACTCCATCATTTAGTACAAAAGATAGAGTATGTCTCGAAAATAAGGAAATATTATTAGCAATCTTTCTAGACATAGAAGGTGCATTTGATAACACCTCTCATGATGTAATCACTACGACGATTCGTAAAAAAGCAGGTCAATGAAGCCTGCTGCAGATGGATAAACTGCATACTGAAGGGCCGAGTGGGAGGAACGATATCAGCCCGAGTAGCAAGTGGATGCCCGCAGGGAGGAGTTTTATCGCCTCTACTGTGGAACTTTGTGATTGACGGGCTGACACATATTGTTTTGGGATATGCAGATAACTTGGTAATCCTATCACAAGGCAAATTGAATGTTACAGCCAGAGAGCTCATGCAACAGGCCTGAACATAGTAACCAATTGGACGGAGGAGATCGTTTATCGGTTTAAAGATTAGTCCAACGAAATCCAAAATGGGGCCTTTTACAGAAGGAAGAAAGTTAGAGGAATTAGACCCTATAACTCTTCAAAGCAGAGAAGCACCAATTACGATGGATGTTAAGTATCTTGGGGTAATAATAGACTCAAGACTACTATGGACACAGCAATGGGAAAAAGTGACAACAAAATCGGAGACCACCTTATGGGTGGCCATATGAACTCGTGACAAAACCTGGGCCCTAAGTCTACTTACGATGCATTGAATATACAATGTAGTGGTAAAGCTCATAAATACATATGCGCTTTTGGTTTGGTGGACAAAGACCAAACTTCTATATCGAGACTAAGCAGTGTATCGAATCTAAACGTGCATGAAAAGCACACCAACGACGGCGCTGGTAGCCCTGCTGGATCTTCTTCCCCTGCATTTAGTTGTAGAGCCAGGGCGGGACTTTTCAGACGCAGAACAAACTGAGCAACATAACTATTAGATCAGGACGTACATCCATTAGGAATACGCTTGAAGATGTCACTTTAGACATGAAAACGGACTATATGTCAACCAAAACGGTTCCCAGTCCCTTAACTATGAGGTAGTTAACCTTAAAGGAGGGATTGGACAGGTTAAAGACTGATAATCGGAGAGGGAGCAGGAATGTACAGCGATATAAGAAACAGAAGATAATTTTTATCGCTTGGAAAACATACCTCCGTCTTTTGGGCGGAGGTATACACTATCCTACAATGTGCAAGGATAAACAACTAGAGAACTTGCACAAATAGAATAAACATAATAATCAATATCCAGTCAACCTTTGGAACTCTGAGCAGTTGTAAGGGAATAAGTAGACTGGTACTGGAATGCCAGCATGCACTCAAAGAACTGGCAGATCGCACTAAATTAAGACTACTGTGGGTTCCAGGTCATGGTGGCATCTCTGGAAACTGATATGCTGACGAACTTGCAAGGGGAGGTTAAGCAACTCCAAATGTTGGCCCGGAACCAGTCCTCGAGATAACAAAAGAACAAATAAAAAAATTAATACTCTAAAAGTAGCACAACGCAAAGCCCTTATTAAGAATGTATGTATGTGCTAAAAGAGCCATAAGCCTCATAAAACTTAGCAGGAACTTAATGAGATCGAAACCATTTTCCACATTCTATCAGACTGTGAGGCATTAAGTCGCAGGCGACAAGAAATCTTTGGGGACACAAAAGTTTCCATGAGACATTCAGCACCTATCCGATTAACCTGTATCGTCTTCTTAAATATACCAGGGTACATGAGTGGGTGGAGTGATGTGGGAGTTGGGTACAACAAGCCAATTGGCAATGGCAGCAGTTCCCCCCGGTATTACGGACGGCTCCTAAAAAAAAAGGAAAAAAAAAACAAAATGGTCGTCTATGTCCACTGAAGTATCTATACAAAATTAATAGTACTAGGTAATAATAATGATTTGTTCAACAATTTTGGTAATAAAGGAAGTAATCCCCTTTTATTGAAAACTGTAGACTCACCAGATATACAAAAAAAAAAACAAATTAAAAAAATATTCATAATTACTATACTTCCACTCACTATTGAATGTGGATGTAAATAAGTTGTCTACATACATATATATAGGAAGATCAGTTATTTAAATAAATAGTCATCGTGTGAATACAACTATTCTATCATTATGTAGAGCTTGATTATTATTAATGTTGATTAAATTATTATTTGTTATTAATGATTTGTCGATATTTAACCATTTGGATGTGGAAGTAGTAATTCCTTAGCCAACGGTTTTTCTCATTCGCACATCATGGAACTTTTGGAAATATTTTCGACTTTCTTCGGTTTTTCAGGATTGTTCTTAAATAAAAATATACTTGTATTTCCAATTGCAATGCAATCATTTGCAATTTAAATTTAGTTTTTGGGATCGTGCATTTTTATAAAAGACTACGTGAGTACAATACTTTAATACTACTACAAAACTGTTTTATTGTAACAGAAACAACGTAAAATGTTTTTTAGGTATTTTTAACATATGCATTTTCAGATAGCCATCCATAATGAATGATCGATATCAAAGATAATCACGCAACTTTACCGTACGATATTCAAACAACGACGGAGTTGCCGAGTCCGAGTAGAGATGTAACACTGTAAACTAATACCGAACATAACTTTCAAACTTTAATGCGATTACTTTACAAGAAGCTAGTTCAATCTACGGTCTAGTATTTAACGGACGTTGCAGATTTGTTTTGTAATCTGAATACATCAGATAAAAACATCGTCGGTCTGAATTTGGAAGTTCAGTCATAAGAACGAAGCTTCCCACAAGTCAAACGTCGCATCAGTTTTTAGTTCACATTTGCATCAAGAATTTGCAGTGGAAGGGCTATAAAACCATTAACTTGTTGATATATCGAGGCGGAGAGTTGGAAATTAAATGGAGACGTAATTTTAAAAGTTTAGTTTGTATTCTGATTATAATCCGAGAACTACTGGAATGGAATAGGAACCATGTAAGGAAATATAATCAATTTTCAGAGTAGATTTGGGCAGATAACAATTCTTGTCAAATACTTTTGCCGCTTGGAAACAGGTATAACTATCAAAAACAAGATTTGTTCTGTCTTGTAATAATCAAACTAACATTTGATTTAAGGTAGTATATATACCTACTGTCCCTGGGATAAAAAAAAAACTAAAGATGTCGACACAAACGTTACAGTGCGCACCGTGGCGAATAAGTCATTTATAAAAGTGCGCGTGACCCATTGTCGATCTTGCGTCCCTAAATAGCATATTTTGGGCTCACTGCTTTATCAACAGACTATTCATACAGGTCTGACACATATGAATATGGCTGGAATGACAGAATTCAAAGTAAACATGATTTTTTTAAACGCGTTTTTCTTTATATATTTTCCTTCAGTATTGGCATGATGAAAACTAATACTATAATATAATAACTAATTTTCGATTGAATTAAAAATGAAAATTAATTTATTTATTTTTTTTAACCTGCCCAGAATTAAATTCTCTATGGTGTCTGGAGCTTTTTTTATTTTTATTTATACATAATTTTTACTTACATTCAAAGTTGATCGTAAATTAAACCTTTTTTTTAATCGCATTTGATGCAATTTTTTCAAACATTTCTTTCAAATTCCCTCCCGGATACGATAACTATACATAATTTCACTATAAATAAATTCAAAAACTGAAACTTTATTATCATTCTTTATGAGCAAATGCAAAGACTTGACGGTTGTGATGTTGAACGTTGTCACGGTGATGCACAATAAGCATTGTATTTGTTCATAAAAATTTATCAAAATTAGATTTAAAGATGCAGTCGAAGGACCAATGAATATAACCCCCATCATGAATTTCAATTTTATTTAGATACATGTCTGGCGAAACGAAATCTCAAAAATGAGACATTTCTAGTGCCCGAGAGGATTTATAATATCCTACCTTAAATTTAAAAGAAAAGTGGAAAATACAATGGCTTAACTAGCCCGGTCATGTGAACGTGAGCATTTCAAGGTAACATCTCAAAGAGAACATTGTACCTTCTTTACCTTAGTGAATGGCTTTGATGATGAATTTTAAATTCAAGTGAAACTTCATTCACCTTAGGCTAAATACAGACGAAGTAACTTTGGTCGAATCGACCATGGTATCGACGGCCGCGGCAACCATTCAGATCGCGTCAGTTGACCGAACGTCGATGAATGCAACGGTCAACACTAGCGAAAAACGTTTGAACACTAATATAAAAACAGATAATGATGTCGTCGTTCGAAATGTCGCGAAGACCGTGCGTCCATCGATGGTCGATGGACAGTCGATTGACGTTTCGATGCGTCGATCTCTCTGTTACGAGGTGTGTAAATTAAGTAAGGAGACTGGTTTTTTAATTTTTGTTTATTCGCATAGAATTACAATTCAGTATTGTTTCCTTCAAAATAACTTCCTTAGGAAGCCACACAGCGCTGTAGACGGTTCTTCCATTCTTAATAGCAGTGCTGGAACTCATATACTGTAATAGCCCTCAGGTGGTCGATTACAGCCACTTGAATGTTTTCTATGGTCCCAAAATGACGTCCCTAGAGGTGATTTTTCAATTTCGAGAAGAGAAAAGAGTTACAAGTACTCAAGTCAGGCGATTAAGGAGCCACAGGAATGTTTGTACTGGCTAAAAACTCGTTTACTGAAATGGCTGTGTGACATGGCGCATTGTCTGATGCAACATCCAGTTGTTTTCTTTTGTTGTTTGCTTTCACACGCATGACCCCTGTTCAGAGTTTTTCAATAACCTCTTTGTAAAAGTGTTGATATACTGTTTGGCCTGGAGGCACAAACTCTTTGTGGACAATTGTCCACAAAGTCCCTGTCCCTGGCTATTTTTAGTCTTGGAGAGCTTGAAGTGTGCCATTCCATGCTTTGGCACTTGGTTTCCGGGTCGTAC
The DNA here is from genome assembly GCA_029963805.1 of Aromia moschata. Taxonomy (NCBI): domain Eukaryota; kingdom Metazoa; phylum Arthropoda; class Insecta; order Coleoptera; family Cerambycidae; genus Aromia; species Aromia moschata. The sequence continues at coordinate 345,521 of JAPWTK010000330.1, read as the reverse complement.
TCAAACACCCAAGTCGCATCACCAGTAATGACATGTTCCATAAAGTGGGGATTATTTTCAATCGATTCCAAAAAGTCAAGACACCTTTCTCTCCTGATGTCCTTTTGTTCCTGCGAAAGGTTTTTTGCAACCATTTTTTGAGCAGATTTTTCTCATCCCCAATTCGTTGGTCAAAATCTGATGAACAGTGGTGTGATTCAAATTTAACTCTTCCCCGATCATTCGTCGTCAATCGACGATCTGAACGCACAAGATCCCGTATTCTATCTACATTTTCATCGGTTCTTGAAGATGAAGGCCTTCCGCTGCGTGGTTCATCTTCAATCAACTCTCTTCCTTCAGAGAATGCCTTAAACCACCGAAATACTTGGGCTGTTTCCGTAGGCGTGTTGTAGTTTGCAAAAGTTTGCAAAAAAACCCTGATAGAACACCGTTGCTCAAAATTAATGTCACTCATTTTTAAAACCCACTAGAAGAAAACGGTTTACGAAAACAGTCAGAAAGAACAAACAAATAACTCTAACAACCTCAAACTTGTACTGAAAGTGTTATGTTACATACCGTCCTTCCCTCCGAAGTCCCGTCTCCGCAGTGTTGCTAGATCGGGCGCTACGTTGGCAGTCTACGTTTGCTACGTTGACATTACTTAATTTACTCACTTCGTATTTTTTAGTGTGTATATTATATTTGAATAGTATTTAATAATTATTCGAATCGACTGTAGCGAGGTGCGGCAGTCGATTCGACCAAAGTAGCTTTGTCTGTCTGTAATCTCACAAGTCATGTTCAAGATATTTGCCCAACATTGTATTGATGTTGCTAACAGTTAGACCACACTTTCTGAGCAATTCAGGTCATTAGTTGACCAAATTTGTTTGGCCCACAAATGTTTTAATTTTTATGGCATCTTCACTAGTTTATATGGCATACAGTTTTCCAAAAGAATATATTTTTTATTTTTGTTAGTGTTGAAAGGAATAACTAGTCCGAGTATTTTGAAAAATTCAGTTAAAGCTTTGACACATAATTTACGTAATAACACAATTATATCGATTACATACATATTTGTATAATACAATTTTATAACCTAGAATTATGAATAGATACGGTATGTGCGGAGATACAAACACAATTATATCATAATATCTTGATTATAGTTTCTATCTCCAAGTCACTTACGTAACACCCATACGTGTTGGACTACTTTTTTGTAGTTATGGGATCAAAATCCAAATAATGACAACGTTATAAAGGATGATTTAACCTATAATATAATTTTATCTCTAATTTTTTATCTGTAATGTAACCTATTTTTTTATATAAGATGCAGAAGTTTCATGATGCATGTTCTAAATTGAGAAACAGGAATGCTTATCGACTTCTTTTCTACACTCCTTGATAACAAAATAAACTACAAGGTGTTGATTGAAACGACCAACATAACCCATCATCTGATGATATTTCAACATAAATAACTATCTGTACTTTATAAAGACGGATTTCTATTTATGCAATTTGTGCCTGCATTTTGATATAGTAACTACTTGCCAAAATATTGTTGTATTCACAATATGCAATTTCTTATATTATACAGTGTTATATGGAAACAAAATTTGTGCAATTTGTTGCACGTAATTCTAGTTCCAGTTAGTAATTAATTTGGTACCAACATACATTCCAGTGTTAGTTTTGCAGTGCAGTGCAGTCTTGCAGTGAAAATTGCAAGATGTAAATCGACGAGCAACATTTATTGCACGCAAGATGTTGCGGCATCAAATTGAAGTGTTCGATACCATTTGGACTTTCATGTCATGTGTATTCAGTATATGATTTTTTCGGCAGAAAACTGATCCAGCTGACGTGAAACGTCCCACGTATTAATCTGTGTTGGGATTTTTTATAAGGAAGACTACTTAAAATGTATTTCTGCTTTGTTACAAACGTAGCTTCACCAATATTTCTTTGAGAAAAAGCTATTAAGATTGAAAAATCGAAGTAACGGTAGCAGCATTAACAACAACTGAGCTCTTGAACATTACATACTCAGCCCATAAACCAGATTTTAGTTCCTCACTCCTTCCAACATAATACACCAACAAAACCTTCTCGTTTACTAGAAAGCTATGTTATTTCCAATTTGAAACACCAGCATTTAAAAATTATCGTGTTTGTAAATATTTCAGAAATAACTTAAATATAAAATAACCGTAATAACATTGTTTCACTTTTTGACTCTCCCTCGTATTTAATCACATGCGAATGAAATAAAGAAAAGAGGCGAGTTAAAGTATAATCTGTTGCCTTTAATTTAACCCCCTTCGAAACTCGCGTATTTTCCCTCACAACACGACACGGGGGAGGGCACAAAACAGAGGAACGGCAATATCTAGACAGCGGCAAGCAATAATATTTAAACATGATTAGTCCTTTCGCAGCCGGATGCAAATCTCCTAATGCTCGATTATTTATGGAGCAATTCAAAGTCATAATTTAAATACTAAGTGTTATTGTTAATATCAGAGGCGAGCGCCGATTACGTCGTAGGAACGGGGGTGGCTCGGAGGCGGTACGGGGGGGGCCGGGGGGCGGCGGCGACCGCGATCCGGGCGACTATGGTCATTAGCACGCCCGGACCTACAAGAATGGCCGCTAGATGTGTGCTTATCCCGCGTATAAATCATTACAATATGCAATATAATTCCGGAGGTCTATCTGCTTTTTCGCAGGCAGATGCTCTTTATATGCCGCACGGCAACGTGTCTTTCTACCCCACGGCGAGGAGGGGAGAGGGGTTAATATCGCTCCGGTATTAATCCGCGGACTTTAATTGATGGCATATCTAGATGTTTACAATGACCGATGTACCGGGTGGCAAATTTCGATGTTTTTATAGGGTATCTCGGTAACTGTAAGGCTGGAGAAAAACCCACCTTTCCCACCTCTTTTTGAGATAAATATTGGTGAAAACCAGAATTTTATATTTCTTTTCTTTAAGGTATAAGACTTTGCACGTTCTACAGGCTAGTGATTTCCTTACAGTTGTGTAGTTGGGGGGTTAGAAAAAACTCTATTTTTAAATGGAAACCATAGTTGCTAATTTACTAAAAAAGATTTTTTCTTTTAAACGATATATAAGTTTGTGGGGTCTATAGTTTTATCGGAAACAGTTAAAAATTTTAATTTTTAAGTATACTTACTTTGTTTTTTTTGCAGGAAGAGTAAGTTTCTATAGTAAAACATTTTACAACAATTTTTAATAATAATAACTGTGCTATGGAAATTTACTCTGCGAAAAGTAACATAAATACATGTAACGTCGTATATAATGAATGGTATATTAAACTTAAATACTAATTATGACATATTAGTGACTAATTAATAATTATTATAACATATTCATAACAAGAAAGTTTAACACCTTTCAAATTTGTAATATATAATGGTGTTATGTAAAAAATACGAGACAATATATTTTACAAAAACAAAACTAGACAGATTAAAAAAATACGAGCATATTATTTACCTAATTTTTAAATTGTCGTCCGTTTTGGATGCACAGTTTACATGCTTTGAAACATTTTTGTTGATTATAGGAAATTTGAAACGGAATTCAGACAGTTATAAGTTTTTTCTCTCAGTTGAACCAGTGGATTATTTGTCTTTTTGTATAAATTGTCTTTAATGGTTCCCAAAAAAAGAAATCTAACGGTGGAGATCGAAGGCAACTTTACTGGCCCATTGTTCCCTATCCATTTCTCCCCAAAATTAGTATTTAATAATTCCGAGATTAAATTGTATTATGGGGTGGTGCCCCGTCTTGTTGAAAATACTGTCGTCTTTCGTTAGAGTGGCAAGTTGTCTAAAAATTCTTCTACTATGTGTATACCGTTGACCATTTGAAGTGTCATCATAAAGTTGGTAAGCTAAAATGCGGTTATTATATAGGGCACACCATACACTAAAACCGAAACGTCCTTGATTTTGAACATCAACAGTCTGATGAGGATTATCTTCAGACCAATAATGTTTGTTGTCGGTTGAAAATTCCGGCACTACTTTCCAAATATATTTTTAAAAATATGCTCAATTTGTTGTACCAATTGCAGAAATCCAGTCGGTTGGTAGTTGGAGATTTTTCCTTTTGTATAAGGTCTAAATTTGTGTTTTTTTTAAAACTGAAAGTGCTCTTGTGATATCCAGACTCTGCTTCAATTCTATTTGAAATTGAAGGATTTACGACTACATACCAACAACATTTATGGCACATCCTAGCATTGAAACGATATTTTGGTCTTGGTTTATTAAATCCTCCGTATTCAACGAGGTTTTCTTTTAGTCTACCAAAGATGGACATATTAGGGTTTCCCCCTTTAGGGGGAACAATTAAAAAATGCCTCCGATGCAGCCTCAGAATTATCTCCATTTTGAATAAAACACTCTAGATCTATAATCGAAATTTAAAACTATTGCAAGGCAAAACCAAACATAAACAATTATCAAACTAATGTGCTAATGTGTATTTACATCAATACCCCTTTTTTTTTTTAACAAACAACCCCCCCCCTCCGAAACAAACAAAAAAAATCCAAACCGGGCCTTTTTAGGAAAACATATGTTTTTAACTGTTTCCGCATAAACACTCATCATAGACCCACTAACTATAAAGTCATAACTTAGAGAAAAATTTTATAGTTATGCCATAACTAAAAACTAGAAAAAAAAAATAAAAAAAGTGCCTGTAGAACGTGCAAACAGTTTCTTCCAATTTTACAAACAACCGATTATCGACACCAATCGAAAAAACTCAAAAAAATCAATTTTCGTTTACAACCTTCCAGGAGGTGGATTTTTCCATAGCCTCTTATAGTTAGAGATACCTATAAAAACATAATTTGGCTCACCGGTAAGTTGTCGAAAATGATTTAACAAAAAATTACTAATTAGTTAAAAAATTATTTTATTTTTGATTTATAGTGGTGTTCAGAAGGCAAGAGGGAACATTTTGTCCATAAAGCGGCAAATATAGATGTCTCCCTAAAGTACACTCTAACGGTAAAACCGCAATCCCCTGAGTATTTCCCGCCCGCCGCCAAGCCACAGACCTGGTTTTTGAACTTATTTGATCGCCAGTGTGATATATCTAAAGGAAGACCAAGAACAAGCCTTTCGGCTTGCCGCTTGCCCATTTACTTCGCCTTGTAATAATAATGTTCTTTCTTTGGTTTGCCAAGTTGTATATTATTAACGGATATGGTACAAGGAATTAGTTTGAGGAATGTTTTGTAATAAAATTGAATATCAGTGGCGGTCGGTGAAATTTGACATTGGGGGCCAAAAAAAAAAAAAAAAAAAAAAAAAAGCCCCCCCTGTATTTTCATTGGACAAGGAATTAGTTTCGAATGTTTTGTAATAATAAACGGTCGGTCATTTCATGCCGTTTTGCAACCATATTTAGGGGCTGGTTACTAGACCTAACTTATATAAGCAAAAAATTTTCAATGAAATTTGCGATTTTTTTCCCAAATAGGCTGCCTCCCCAGAAGATCTTAAAAACTTTTTTTCATAATCACCGAGTTTTCTGCCATTATAGCTTTCTTATCAGGGCTAGAATCACCCCTTAGAATATAGTGTGTGTCCAATTCCTCCTTACGAATACGAGCATATCAAATTTCACCGACTGCCACTGTTGAATATGTTTTATTTTGACAATGAATTGGCTTTATCTCCTTTTACTTGAATCCAGTGAATTGTTAGAGACAAACATAAATTGACATTATAACAAAAATCTTTAAATAAATGACAAAAATGTCACTTATGGATGAGCAGTTCACCCATGGGGGGCGATTTAACTACTGTCTCCAGAAATTTAAGACATTTGACTCATATCTATGTATACAGTTTGTGTAAAGCCGACATCGGTCAGTTGTGAAAAAGGACAAATGCTACCCTTCTCGTTCTAACACCAAGCAAAGGTGGTGAGAGGGCCGGTCTTATTCCCTCACTACCTTCGACGTGTGTCGGTTGCTTCTTATCTGTTATCACACTTCTGTTTATCCTTTTTCATAACTGGCCGATGTCGGCTTTACACACGGTATATTCGTATTAGCGTAATTACAATTATGTATAGTAAAATGGTGTCCATATGTTGTTGATGTTTATTTTGTTGTTGTTATTGTTGTTGTGTGTATTTTGTTGCTCCCCTCCTCCGTTGAGGCGGGGAATAGGAGGGTGTATCTTTAAATGACATATGCAGTAAATATAATTTATCTATTATTTGAGTTGGGTAAGTGTTACTTAAAAGTATATTTTTAATCAACTGAGGGAAGGAAGAGAGAGAGAGAGAGGAGCTCAATAAATGATGAATTAGAAAATGAAAACATCATGTTTTATGTTGAAACAAGTAAAGTGAATCTTTTCTCAATTAGAAAAATGTCTCATAACCTATTTTCATCATTTCTAATATCTATTACATTTAAAAATGCTGGGTATTCATTGTTTTTAACTTCATATGTAAGAGTTAAGTTTGGGCAGTGGTTATTTAATTTGGAAACGAAATCATCATATTTCGTCGCGAATGACCTCAACGTACCTAAACGGAACCCTGGCGAAATGCTCGAAACTTTTCTTTGGCTTGCGATTTAATATACTCTTAAAGATATTTGTGAGGTGCAAACGAGTTTCTCATTGACGTCTCTTCTTTCTGTTAAGTGCAGGTGTTAAGTGTTAGGTGCTGTTAAGTGCAGGAACAAAAAAGCGCATAAACAGGATTATATTCCGTTCAGTACCTTTACTACCATTGAGTTTAGAAATGCGGTCATCTTAATACCATATTCAGCGTAGTGAGTTATTTATAATTTGTGCAGTACCTGAAATGTTTGAGTTTACGCGAGCAAGAATTGCAGCTTTACATGATGCTGTACATTCCAGTCTTCAAATATCGGAGCTGTTTGACATTCTTGGGTCGTCTGTTGTACGAATAATGTACAAAAAACAAGAATTTGGTGTAGTAAAAAATAGACTAGGTAGTGGACGTCCTCTGATATTCAACTCAACTTTCAAGGTGCATTCCGCCATGGTATCTCGACCCCTACTATTCAAATACTCCTTCGTCAGGCCAATCTACGTACCGTGGACCTTTACGAGTTCACACTCTGCTTTCATGATACTCCATGGGCTCGGCAGCATAGGGATTTACTTTTATCTCAACGGCGCTGGGTCGTATTTACAGATGAAACCTGAGTCGGATTGGTCAGTGATGACCATAGAAAACGAGTCTGGAGAGAACCAAGTAGGCAACATAAACTAACTTGCTCCCTATGTTGGGGGTTCCGTTCTATATTTTGGGGGAAATAAAATTACGCTTGAACACTTTAACCCACTTAACACCGAAACACTTTTTGGATTATGTTGGCATCATCAGGAGGTGGATTAAAACTGTCCTGAAGAAAAAGTGTTTTCATGTTAAGGGGGTAAAAAATATTAAGTGTGAAAACTATGACAAGTAAAATTTGTATTAAACAAGTCAACGGGCAGACTATCTATACTCTACGTACCGACTTAGGTGCATGACTTATTTTTATGAAGGAAACGCGCGTCTCCATGGTGCATGAAAGGTTCAGGAGGCACTTGCAGCACCCCCCAACCAAAAAACCAACCACAAAAAAAAAAAAAAACAACCACAAAAAAAAAAAAAAAAAAAAAAAAAAAAAAAAAGAAAAAAAAAGAAGGAAAAAAAAAAAAAAAACCCCCAAAAAAAAAAAAAAAAAAAAAAAAAAAAAAAAAAAAAAAAAAAAAAAAAAAAAAAAAAAAAAAAAAAAAAAAAAAAAACAAAAAAAGAAACAAAAAAAAAAGGAAAAAAAAAAAAAAAAAAAAAAAAAAAAAAAAAAAAAAAAAAAAAAAAAAAAAAAACCACGGCAAAAAAAAAGCAACAAAAGCAAAAAAAAAAAAAAAAAAAAAAAAAAAACAAAAAAGGCCCAAACACCCCCCCCCCCCCGCACAACAAAAAAAAAAGAGCCAAGGAAAAAAAAAAAAACCCCCCAAGAAAAAAAGAACAACAACAACAAAAAAAAAAAAAAACAAAAAAAAAAAAAAAAAAGGCCAGAGGGGGGGGCAAAAAAAAAAGCAAACAAAAAAAAAAAAAAGAAAACCCCGGGGGAAAAAGAAAACAAGGAGAAAAAAAAAAGAAGGGCGTGATGGGGGGGGAGAGCGAAGCGAACAACAAAAAAAAAAACCCCCCCCCCGGGGGAGAAGGCGAACCGGGCGGGGCAAAACAACAAGGGCGGGGGGGGGGGGGCGAGCGAAGCAAACCCCCAAAAAAAAAAACAAAAAACCAGGGGAAAAAGCAAACACCAGAGAAAAAAAGAAGGCGGGGGGGGGGGCGAAAACACCAAAAAACAACGAAAAAAAAAAGCCACCCCCCGGGGGAGAGGGCGAGCCCGGGGGGGGAAAAAAAAACAAGGGGGGGGGGGGGGGCGAACCAGGGCGCCCCCCAGGAAAAAAAGCGAACCCCCAGGGGAAAACGCCAACCCCCCACGAACAAACAACCCCCCCGGGGGGGGGGGGGAGAAGGGGGCGGACAAGAAAGAAAAAAGGCGAACCCCGGGGGGAGAGGGCGAACCCCCCGGGAAAAAAGCGCCCGGCCGGGGGGGGGGGGGCGGGCCAGGCCCCCCCCCAGGAAAAAAGGCCCCCCCCCGGGGGGGGGGGCGGGCCGGGCGGGGAAAAACCACCCCGCCCGGGGGGGGGGGGCGCCCCCACGGAACCCCCACGGAAAAAAGGCGAACAACACAGAGGAAAAAGAAAACAAGGAAGAAAAAAAGAACCCCCCCGGGGGGGGAAAAAAAAAAGGAGCGAACAACGAAGAAAAAGGGCGAACACCGAGGGGAGAGGGCAAAACAGGGAGGGAAAAAAGGGGCCCCCGGGGGGGGGGGGGGCGCAGGGGGCGGGCAGGGGCGAAAAAGGGCGGACACCGAGGAGGGGGCGAAAGGAAGAAAAACGGGGCCCCCGGGGGGGGGGCGGGAGCAGGGGGCGAACAACGAAGAAAAAGGGCCAACCCCGAGGGGCGGGGGCAAACAGGGAGGGAAAAAAGGGGGCCCGGGGGGGGGGGCGGCGCCGGGGGCGGACAAGGAGGGAAAAGGGCGAACACCGAGAAGAAGGGGGGGAAAGGGCAGGAAAAAAGGGCCCCCCCGGGGGGGGGCGGGCGCAGGGGGCGGACAACGAAGGAAAGGGCGGACCCGGCGGAGAAAGGGCGAAAAGGGAGGGAAAAAAGGGCCCCCCCGGGGGGGGGCGGGCGCAGGGGGCGAACAACGAAGAAAAAGGGCGCACCCCGAGGAGAAAGGGCAAAAAAGGAAGAAAAAAAGGGGGCCCCGGGGGGGGGCGGGCGCAGGGGGCGGGCAAGGGCGAAAAAGGGCGCCCCCCGAGGGGAAAGGGCGAAAACGGAAGAAAAAAAGGGCCCCCCCGGGGGGGGGAGGGAGAAGGGGGCGGAAAAGAAGAAAAAGGGCCCCCCCCGGGGGGCGCGCGCCCACAACGAAGAAAAAAAGGGCCCCCCCGGGGGGGGGCGGGCGCAGGGGGCGGAAAAAAAACGAAAACCGCCCCCCCCCAGGGGGGCGCGCCCACACCGAGGAAAAAAGGGGCCCCCGGGGGGGGGCGGGCGCGGGGGGCGGGCACCCCAGAAAAAGGGCCCCCCCCCGGGGGAGGGGGCCCCCCCCCGGGGGAAAGGGCCCCCCCCCCCCAAAACCCCCCCCCCCCCCGAAGAAGGCGGGCCCACCCGGCCCCCCCCCCAGAAAAAACCCCCACCCCCGGAGGAGGGGGCCCCCCCCCCGGGGAAAAACCACACCCCCCGGAGGGAGGGGGAAAACGGGGCCCCCCCCCAGGGAAAAAGGCCCCCCCCGAGGGGAAAGGGCAAACACCGAAGAAAAAAACGCCCCCCCCGGGGGGGGAAAAAAAAAGGGGGCCCCCACCCAAGAAAAAGGGCCCCCCCCCAGGGGAAGGGGCCCCCACCGAAGAAAAAAACCCCCCCCCCGGGGGGGGGCGGGCCCCCCCGGGCCCCCCCCGGCGAAAAAGGGCCCCCCCCCAGGGGAAAGGGCGGACACCGAAGAAAAAAAGGGGGCACGGGGGGGGGGAAAAAAAAAGGGGCCCCCACCGAAGAAAAAACGCCCCCCCCCCCAGGGGAAAGGGCCCCCACCGAAGAAAAAAACCCCCCCCCCGCGGGGGGGGCGGGCGCGGGGGGCGGGCCCGGGCGGAAAGGGCCCCCCCCCGGGGGAAAGGGCGGACACCGAAGAAAAAAAGGGGGCCCGGGGGGGGGGGCGGGGCCCGGGGCCCCCACCCAAGAAAAAGGGCCCCCCCCCGGGGGGGCGCGCCCCCACCGAACAAAAAAACCCCCCCCCCGGGGGGGGGAGGGCGCAGGGGGGGGGAAAAAAAGAAAAACCGCCCCCCCCCCGGGGGGCGCGCCCCCCCCCAGAAAAAAACCCCCCCCCCGGGGGGGGGCGGGCGCCGGGGGCGGGCCCCCCAGAAAAGGGGCCCCCC